>JZLH01S0109594.1:2842-17955 GCA_001188425.1 Eucidaris tribuloides | reverse complement strand
TGCAGTTCGGGGGATACAATTATAAATCTGAATGTGAACAATGACATTATTTCTATCCCAAAGAAAACAAATAGTCAACTGCCATTTCCAAAATCTTACACTTCAAGTTATTTATTTCACTTGTACGATAATGAGTAGAAAGTAATACAGTATCAACATGTATTAGCTAATAAACAACTTCCCACTTCGTCAAACTACTGCTGTATACTGCTCTTTAAAAAGAACTTTCATTAGACTGATTTTTGTTTTTTTACAGTACTCTGAATTACTTTAGTTGCTGGGCTGAAAGTTTGTGTTAGTACTCTCCCCCCAAATAGCTTGCTTTCATCTATGTTACAATAAAAAGTATATGTACCTACATACATTTATTTCTTTAAAGTTTAAACAAAACATGATTTTCTATAATTTCCTTGTTTAATTTGTATGTACAATTTAAAAGAAGACTATACACTTTTACCTGATACATTGCCCATACATTAATAAAAGCAAAATATTAAGTAGAGTATGTGTCTTTTTTCTGATTTAGCATTTTTGCTTTTGTGCAATTCATTACACCTAATTGCAATAATCTTTAATTCAAGTAAACTCAACCAAATGCAAATATGTAAAGTCATAGGAGGGAAGTACCATCAAGATGCACTGACCAGTCATCAGTATCCCACAACAAATGGATTGGATTTAATTTATTTCCTATTTCGATAAAACAATAAATCACACAGACAAAATCATTTCAAAAATCCATTCAAAACATAATATACAAATAGTATGTACATCAGTACACATCCACATGGTACATAATATATGTGAAGATAGTACGATATATAAGAAAATAGAAAATTAACAAATGTGTGCAGACAAACTTGCATTATCATCTTACAAGGTGTTTCATTTTATGCATGAACTTCTTTGTGCCAATGCTGAGCATATTACTTATGCATTAGCACATGAAAGTTCATGCATGCATATTGGTTTTCTTATTATAATTGCATTGTCTAAGGTATAAAAAGAAGAACAGTTTGAACTCTTTACACGCGTAATTCACACCCATGCACTTCCTGCAGCGTGCAGGATTCACATTTAACACTCAAACGTAGAAATGATTGTATTCACCCGAGTTATACTGATTTTCCTGATACTAGCAGTAATCGCTTTGTATTGTTTACTTCGTCAAGTATGGGGGTATTATGTTAGATTCTAAAGGAACCAGAAAAATTGATAAATACTATCAAGGCCTCATGATACAATAGGACGCAGGATTAGACGCAAAAAAAATGGAAAAGTCAAATACAATAAGACGCGCTATTCACTGATAATCTCTTCATTCACTTAGGCCTATACTTGACCTTTGGTGACTAATCTCTTTTCATGAACTTGTAACAAATCAGGTTTTTATGTATAGCTTGTGGTTTACCCTCTTGTATTATTTGAATGCAGTCGTTTATTTTCAAGCAGGAAGCTTAGAGCTACATGTATGTTGGTTGCAATTAGGCATTACTTAAAGTTCAGGGGGTGTATTCTAAAAAATTGTTGTAACTTCTGTTGTAAATTCTGTCTTACGATAGAATTTAAAATCGTTATAAAATCGATTGTAACTGTATTCTAAAATATCATCTTACAACGATTTTAGTCACGCCCAAATGCCACGCCCACGCCCTGCTACATGTCCATCAATTAAATATGGTCCAATAAATGAAAGGATTATATTTCTCTCCTAGCCTATTAAGGTCCTACATAGCCAATGGGATTGATTGTTGATACAGGTATTCACTTGAGTACAACGCGCGTATGTGGGGGCGGGCTGTATGTTATATAGTGAATTAATTTGAGTCACGTTAAAAAATTAGCGACTCTCATAGCGGATGTTTAACTAGTAGTAATTGTGTAGCCATATTCGACCGACGTCGTACGTCTAATCTTGCAAAGAGGCTAGGACTCCGGCTAGGACTAAATAGAGTCAGTCTACCATAAATTCATTTGGTATGAGACAAACACAACCGTTGGGTATTAAACTACGTGGTAATTCTGGTAAGTTGTAATTTTATTACTGTACAAGGCTAGCGTTAACGATAGTTCTTGTTACAAACAAGTAACGTTAGTCGTTATAGGCGCATTTACGTTGATCTACGTTATGTAGAGTTAACGTTTGGAGAGCTAAACGTATTTACTCTAAAGACGGTTAGGCCTAACGTTATTATTAGGCTCACGCGTAGGGTCGAGCTAGTCCACTGAGGCTGAGCCATGGTCTATGTAGGCAACTGATTTGGTGGTTTGTGCGACGGGGCTTTTTATCGATCTTTTGCGGTTTACGTTAGCACGAACTGTAAAAGACGGTCTGCAACAGACCTTGTAACGTTAGTTGTACTCGAACATCGGGAACCGTACCCTCGCATGCATTGTGCGGGGTGCGCACCGCACGAGTGTGGCTTGCTCCTTCGTGAGCCGCGTGACGGTGACGTCAAAAATGACAGAAAAATACAAATTTTGAGAGATATAAATGGAATTGTGAAATATCATGAATCAGAGAGTGTGCATTATGCCTCAAATATTGGTGCTGTTAAGTCAAATGTTTCAACTGATATCCAAAATTTAAGTAAATTCAACCAACAATGTCGAATTTCGGTCTGTGGCTCTTGGCGTTAACACAAGCATGAAGCTGTTTTAGAAAAGTGTTGTAAATTCTGTTGTAACTTTCATTTCAGAATACCAAAACTGTTGTAAATATTGTTTTAGTATCAAAATTTGAAGTCTGTTGTAAACATGATTTTAAAACAATATTTACAACAGTTTGGACTTACAACAGATTCTGGAAAACAAAAGTGTTGTAAATTCTGTTTTATGGTTTACAACATTTTTTAGAATACACCCCCAGATGTATATTTCCAAATAGCCTTTATGCATTCAGAAGGTCTGTAAAATGTACTTCAACTTTGCTGTACAACATTTTTCCTAAAAACGTTGTTGTGCAAAGTTATAGCTAGTTGAAGTCAGTCAGTTAATTTCCTTTCCTGTTACTGAGCGCTCTTTGAAATTAATTCCGCACGCAGGGGATTCACGGTCCCGCGCACAAAGAGTTAAAGGCACTGGATAACATTGTGGAAGCCCTATTATAAATTGTTTAAAGTTTGATATCTGATCTATGTGATTGCTTTTGAATGGACAAATAAACACCCTGGAACACAAAACTGCAGTTACGCTGTCATTAGCAAACTACATGTATGTACAGATAAATCAGCACATGAATTAATGTCCTGGGGACAAGTATTCTACAACATAGCAGTCTATTTCATTTAAGACCTTATCAGAGACACTGGTAGCATGGAGGATCATGTAGCTCAGATCATTGAGTACTACATCATTTTACTAATGGTTTCCCATGGAATATTGCATAATCTGTTGTAATCACATACTTTCTGTGGTAGTCACACATTTGTTGCAGTCAACTTACACTGACGATAATTTCTTGATTGTGCCCTCAGTCCCATTCAGAAGTACATGATCACCTGCACAAAAATCCAGACAGATATCACTGGTAATGAAACAATGCCCGATGAGGATACAAAGAGGATATATCTGAAATGGGTTTATTGAAAAATTGTGGAGGATCAGCCTCTACACATCTATTTCATATCAAAGTAGTGGTGTTGAGCAATATTTAATTTATGTGTCGATCGATTATTGTTTTACAGCCAATATGAAATGGAATTAAATGATTTTTTAAATGGAAAAGACCAGTTCTAGAAATGAAAATCACCGCCTCCAGGATCGGGCTTGCAATATTTTGAGCAATATTGCACTTTTATGATAAAGCGAATTAGTAGTGAAAACAATATAGTGTAATGAATAATTTTTTGATATCGCATCAAATCAATGTAATCAAATATTACACATCACTAGAAAAAGTGAAGAAAAAGAAATAGAAGAAAAAGAGGCCAAGGGCACATTTATAATGAATGAGAAGAATGAAACTAGGAAACTTAACTAAGAATGATGATGGAAATAAGGAAGATGACAAATACATTTGTGATGAGCAGGAGGAGGAGGAAGGCTACAATGATAACTACAGTGATGATAACCTACAATACTGTCACCAACAATAATTGTATTTTTTTTTTTTTAGCATTCACAAATCTTGAAATATTGTTTTATGTCTTACAATAAATCTAAAGTTTTTTTGTTTACCTGACTGGAATGATGTGGTGGCTCCTTTGGCATTCACTACACATGGAATTCCATATTCACGAGCTACTACAGCACCTGGTGAGAATATCAATATCATCATCATCAATCCTGTCATCACCATAATAGGCAAATTTTGACATAATAATAAGGATAAAGCCCAAGTATAGTTTCCGTTGATCACAAAGTATTCTAATGTAACCCCAGACATCATACAACAATGTCAAACCTACTGAAACTTGTTTATGGTGAGAAATTGAGATGTTTAAATTATCAGAGAGCAGGTAGCGATATGTATAGTTCCTATGGGAAATGTCGGGAGTTCCCAACATTTTACATTTTGAGTAATTTCTCAAAAACAGGAGAGTTTCAGAGGGACCAATTTTCAGGGCATTAATAGATCATCTATTTGGAGATAAAATTTATCTAAAAAAACATAATTTCAAAGAATTTTATGTTTTACCATTTACCAAAACTAAACTTGTGCTTTCAGATAAGATTTGCTGCACCCTTTGTAGGACAGTTAAAATGCTTGACTTAATTTCAATCCAGATAATGTGACAGGTTCTAATCTTGTTGGATCATTCTATTTCTGAGTCATTAAGAAAAAGTTCAAGTATTTGATTTATCCTTCAAAGGGTACATCAAAGCTGTCTAGACATTATTTCAACTGCCTTTTACATATCATCATTTCAGCACATTGCAATAAGCAGGTTTTTATTAGACTAGAGTGCAGAGACTTAGCAAGTGAAAATTCTATCATTTGATGCATACTAGTAGTGAGAATTCTGTAATTTGATGTATTATGATCATTTTGATACATATTAGATCTAGAAATGTGCATTGCTGTGCTACCCACATGTATCCCCGGACCAATATGAATTCGCCCATAGGTGTCTACTCATACCCACAGTAAGCTTCTATGTAAAATTTCAAGAAAATCCATCCAATAGTGTAGTTTGTAGTGCACACACACATATGGAACTTCCAAAATTCATCCTTCTGCCTATAGAAGTTGGACGACTGAAGGTGCTGTCACCTAAGACTACAGGTACATAGAATGACCACCCGTACTCTTCCATAGTAATTTTCGATGAAACCTACTGAGAACAAGCAAGTTGTTGTAGAGCACATACAACAAATATGAATCAGAAGCCTATAAAAGTCTGAACACTGAAGGCACCATTTCCAAAATCTATAGGAACTTAGAATGACCACCCATGCACCTCCAAAGCAATTCTGAATGAAATCCAAGAATAGCAAAAGTACAGAAGTTTAAAGTTCTTTCGGCAATACTGTTTCCTAAAGTAGTGCCTCTGTCTTCCCACTGCCCCAATTTTTTTAATCCATTTAAAGTCACCATGTGAAATCAAGCCTCCCAGCTCTGTGACAAGACCAGCAATGAGAGGGAAGTATGGACTCCAGCCAACATCAGTGAAACAAACAATCAGAATCTCTCCATTCTGAAGCAAATGGGAGAAAGGAAAAAGACAACAGATTAGAAATACAGGGGGAATATATTAACTTTGATTTTGTTAGGTACTTCTACAGGTGTTGCAATGATAGCATTGCAGGAAACTTCCCGTTAACAGGAACCAGATGTCAAAAAAACATGGGTTGAATAGAAATACACTTGTATACACTCTTATTTAATTTGCTCAAATAATATTTGTAGTATCAAGTGACCCTCCCCCCCCCCACTTCTATATTAACAGCCGTTAAATTGCCAATTGTATTCAGAACATTTACAACATAATGGTTAAAGTTCTTTTTCTATTTTTGTTTCATTAGGACAAAACGCATACAAATAATGTAATTTTGAAGGAGGAGGAGGTGGAGGAAGAGAAGCAGATGAAGAAGGAGAAGGAAGATGAGGTGATGTAGAGGGGGAGGAGGAAGTGCTGGAGAAAAGATAATATTACCTTAATGTCTCCTGCATCTTCCAGCTTGGTAACAACTCTTGCTATCCCCTCCACGCTGCCTTGACAAACGGGCAAACCTGTCTCAAAAGGCAAACCAAATAGTGGATTAACTCTGTAATACATGGCAAATCGTGTTCCCATAGCCAACGGTTTAGTAATTACTGAAAGGCCATGCTTTTAATTTGCACACCCAAGAATGAGGTCATCATGCAAATTAGCTAAAATTGTTCATACTTTAAACATTCACATAAATCTTTTCCTTTCTCTGAATCTGAAAGTCTTGTGGCTGACAAATAAGTTCTCCTGAAAATAAGGCCAATTTATATTTACATTGAATGAGCCATGCATGTATCTGTGTGTGTCCACGTGCATGTGTAAATTTACCCTCATTTATGGACATTATTATTATTTTTTTTTCACATACAAAGTTGGATTTTTGTCAACTATGAACATCCAAGCTTGTCTAGGACATTGATTGGATATCACCTAACAATGGATGTAAAAGGGACTTTCGTTTTACACAAACAAATTCAAATTAACAAAAACTACTTTACCTTTCATAGTGAGCAAAGCGGTTGTTTTCCTTGGTACCTGAATCTGTTATAAACATGACAATGTAAAGTTATAATTAATGTTTAGTTTCATTAAACTACAAATTAGGATTACAAATACAGAACAATTACACACTGATTGTACTTTCTCTTAAAAGTTTGTCCACATGCAGTAATATATGTAGAAAAAAGGAACACCATCAATTATGTTTTTCTGTTGAGTTTGTTCTCATTTTAATCTTTGCATCAACCAAACTATCAGCAAAACCTTTAATTCTTCCCAACATTGGTCGTTGAGCAGGTGTCTATATCAGACCTGTTGCCACAAAACACATACGTTGGAAAAAATAATAAGATTGTTTTTCACATAGTCTTACAGAAGATACTCTTTAAGGCTATTAATGGTGTATAATTTGTCTAGACCCACTAAAACACCGCTCACAAGTTTGAACCATCATGCACGTATCTTAAGTAAAAGGGAGAAACAAGTCCCAAGAGATAGTGCTCATTCATGCAAAATGTCAAGAGAATGTTCCTGTGCAGAGCATTTACAGGTAAAATAAAAACTACAGAGCACACACTATGAAGCTGTTATCAGATAAAGCTGGACTTTTGCACATTTACTTCACACATGTCATCCTTCTATTCAAAACAAAAAACAAAATTATTAATATTTCCAGACCTGGTTTGGACAAATACTCACTGGCTGAGGGTGGCCTTGGAAAGTATCCACGTAGTTCATTGACATTTGTGTTGGGAGAAGCTTCCTACGTCGTATTGACCTACATACAGTAATAGATGAATTGACAAGAGATTATATCACTGGGGGCCGGGGTTGAAGCACCATGATCTTTTTGCTTGTCTCACATGCAATATGCATCACAAAAATGTGTGCATAAATGCCACCCAAGTCGTGTAAGTATTGTTATACAACAAATATTTCATAGTTAGTACTTTCATGTTAACAGATGTGTCTGCTCAGTGAATCAAACAAAAACTTCATAAATGAGATGATATTTTTTATCAACACTTTTATTTTTTAAATTTCTGTAGGTTTATTTTGTTTTTACATCATTTACTACATTAAAGGTTAGTGACATTATTGGGAACACTTGAAAATGCCTCAAGAACCAAATGAGTTGAAATATATACCAACTATACACGAACTGGAATGGATCTCCCAGCTGGAAGGATTTGTCTACTTAAGGAGAATCAAGCATGAACATACTAGTATTTTATTTTTTTCCAGGATGATAAAAATAGACCCATAGAAAGCCACACAGCAGGTTTGCCTGCCACGAGGGACAATAGACATTAGTTATTCTAGAATAAGTCAACGTTTGACTACAAGATTTTCACAGGATAATCCTGGCATAGTTTACTTGATTCTAGAGTAGTTTCAGCCCAAGTTGAGGACTACCCCCAATCATGTCATTTACCTTTGAGTTGAAAATGTGATTTCTGCTTGAAATCACATTTTTTTAAATGAAATGTTTTAAAATGAAAAGGTGTCAATAATTTTTTAGTGGTAATTTCATGACTATTAGTGCAGTAATTAGCACCCAAAAGTTAACTTATTTGATCAGCAAAATTTACAAAGTGGATACCTGTTTAGTGCCAAATTGTACGCAGCTCAATGCTTAACATATATAATTTTCAGTAGTAGTCATACTACAAATTAACATATTTCTGCCAGCCATTTTATTTCACATATATCACGTATGAAGTTGCAAACAGTTATATAAGATTGGATGGATATAATTGACCTACTTGGAGACCAAGATGGGTGAGCGGTGCTCCAGGAGTTGACCAATCTCACGATGAGTGAGGAAGAAGATGAGATCCTTCTCTGGAAGACGACCCTGGAGGATGACACAAGGAGAAATATGGAATGATCATTTCACGTGTGAGAGAAGTTCACTAAAGGCACTGTTTAACATTGTAGAAGCACCATTTAAAACATGATCAAACTTTGATATCTGACCTAAATGGACAATTAACCCCTTGGGGACGATGGGCTTGTACAGAAGCCCACTGCATTGCACACTCAGAGACGACGGGCTTCTACAGACGCTCAAAATCTTTGACCAAATTTTTGGTCAAACACTGGATTAACGGAAGAGTTTTATTGTTTAATGCGTCTGTCCCATACATTGCACATTTCTGACCAGTATAAATTGAAAAAATGATATTCTGTGTGGAATTTTATAAGAAAACAGTGGTTTATATGCCCTTCACGGTCAACCACGTAGAAATCGTGTCATCTCTCAATGAACAACAGTGCCGTATAGCATCGAGCCCAAGGGGTTAAACACCATAGAACACAAAAATTCAAACAATTGGTATATGTTTCAGTCTAGTTGGTTTTTATGACATTTTTTAACTTCCGTATCATGCCAATGCATGTTACTGTTATGTGTAATGTTGCAGGAATTTAATTTTTTTCACCTTTGTACGTGCAGAAAGACCCGCCTTCCCTTTTCACTGTGATAGCCTGAAAGGCAACATGGTTAACTTCTTGTTGGTGGGTGGGCAAATGGGCGAGTGGGTAGCCAATATGGCTTCAGACCTTCTCCATTTTTAACCAATTCAAGACTAAGTACGTCTATGAAAAATATGTGTTACATAAGTGCCAAACTCCTGACATGAAAAATCTTACTGATACAGATCAAAAATCTTATTCTTAATGCAAATTGAAGGTAAAAACCTTATTATGTCAAACTCATACAGTATAACTATACTGCATACTGCACATTCTTCAAAAAATCATACTTTCGCATCAAAAAATCTTATTCTCTGGATTTGGACGATGAAAAATCTTACTAAATCTGATAAAATCTTACTGGTTGGCAGGTATGGTGTTATTATAGTGAAATCAAATCGTCTCTAATGGGTTAATCCAACTTAGGTTGAGTAAGGTCTTTGACACTGGGATTGACCAAATAGATTTTGAAGTTCAAAGGTCCAAGGTCAAAGGCTCATATCTGTTTTCTATGCATTTTTGTGTCCATGATAACCCACTATTCAGTTTTTTGTCAAACTTTGGTCAAGAGCATACTATCATACATGATAAACAGATTAGATTTTCAGGTTGAAAAGTCAAAAGTCATTGGGCATTGCACATTTCTGCTTTCAGCCTGTTATAGTAATAAATAAATCAAGAACCTCAGACTAATGAGACTTCAATGACACTTGGGGCAAGGGTTTGCCTCAATACAAAGATGGACTGGTACAATTAAAATGTAAAATATCTTTTTAAAAATGTATATAATTTTTTTTTACATATCAAATCTAAACCTACCAATCATTATTAAAAACTGTGCAAACTTAACAGAAAATTACCCTATTTCTGATTTAGTGCCAATGATCTCATATTTCTGCAATTTATTTCAAATACTAGGATGGTGGTTCCATTAAGAAAACAGCACCAAGGTGTTAACATGTTACCATACCTCCTCCACCATCATCTGAGCCAAGCGCCAATACCCCTCCTTGATGTGGTTATGCATCTTGACAGCTACTGACTACAGGCAGACAGAAAAAGAAGAGAAGAAGAAGATGATTAAATATCCAAAAACAAAAAGAAGATTAAACAAGAAGAAGAAGAAAAAGAAGGAGGACAACGAAAATAAGAAGAAGAGGAGGAAAAGATGAAAAAGGAAAGAAGAAAAAGAAGAAGAAGAAGGAGAAGAATGAGAATAATATTAATAATAATTAATAAACCAGACTTTCAACAAGAAGTATCAACCAAACTTAGACTCGAGGTTAGGTTTAACTCTGGTTCAATTAAACTTGAGTGTACAGTTAGACCTTAGTTAGTTAAACTGAACTTAAGAACACAGATTCCTACACAGATTTTTAACCAAGAATGAGTAAATTAATAAATAAATGAAATAATATATATAAAATATATAAAAATATAAACATATTATATATGGAAAATAAATGATGTTAATATATATCAATTAATATGATACACTGACCATCATCATCTACTTATAATCTGTACAACTCCATGCTGATGTAATGTTTTTGCTTTTTGATGCCTAATTTAATGCAAAATATTGACCAAGAAAACAGAAGTTGTAATATGTAGGCCCACCTATATATATTGAAATTTTAAGCACAGCTCATATTGCTTACCTTTCCCCATTCTCTATGGCCAACAGCAACCCTGGCTTTTGGTACCAACATTTTCAAGATAAACCTGGGAAAGAAAATTGGAAATACATAATTTCAATTATCAACCATATCAAAAATCTAAGCAGGGTAACTTTCACACTTTATTGCCTGATTTTAACGGTCACCATTTAAGACCATTCTTTTTTTTTCCTTTATTGCCCGCTCAGAAAAAAAAAATGGCAAACAGTGTGAATCCATCAGAGTTCACCATACACTGTAAATAGTATCACATTACATTCAATTCATCAACAAAATGTTCTTGTTTTTGTATTAATGGTACAAAATATTTAATCGCATCAAAATTTGTGCATTCACAAACGTGGAATGTTGAGAGCCATGTATGACAGCAAACAAATATGTACTTAATTATGGGCATCTTCATGGTTGAAGTGTAAACTATAAAATCGTCATCTAAATTTCACTTTTGGGGATGTTGTTTTTCATATTACACAATTCAAAGAAAAAAAAGAAAATGAATAAAGGTTTTTTATTTATTTACATTAATGGGGAAGCTCCACAAAAATCTCCAACTAGATTAATTTCCTATATACCAATAATGATAGAATGGAAAATTTTGTTAGGTTTTTGAAATCCTCTTTACCAACATTATATGTTCAACTTGTCCACAATCATTTTAAAAGTGTATATCAATGCATCTTTTCCTATCATTATCTAGCTGAAATTATAAAAAAAAATGTCAAATAATTTCAAAGTGTCCCTTTCCTGTGAAAAGCTGTTAATATATCCCCATATGATGTACAAAATCACACAGAAATAGAATGCCCTTCGTCATCTTCATCATACCTCTCCATCAGGGTAACAGGTGTTTTGAGTTGCTGAATGGCCTCAGACACACTCAGGTCTTTCTTGTCCTACCAATATTACCTGCTCTCAGGATAGACTACAAGATAGGAAAACAAAATAAGTAACGAGTGAAGCAGTACATTTCACAATGCATAATATACATCCCTGCCAGCATGGCACTAATTTCTCAATGATCTAGCTTGAAACGCAAAGCCTGACCCAGCCCTATCATATAAAACACACATAATAAAAATCTGAGCATATTTTGTGATTTTGAATAAATATTCATACATAAGCATCTACCCAATAGTTTCACAAATTTCTCAAAAGAGCTAGCTCCCAAAATTGCCTAAAACAATCACTCTCAATCACTCTGAAGTTGAACTCATCAAGAAAATGAAAATTGAATAGGTGCTTATAAAATGGATGATTTTTATGCAACATTACAAATATTGCATACATTTCCATCGCAAAATAAGTGCCCCTTTTTGGACCCCCCCCTTTTTTTTACAATTAAAAACAAAATCTGCTGCTACTCCTTCATTCTTTATTAATATGGTTTGTAAACTGAAAATATTGTAAATACGTCAAAAATCTTTGCAAAGATTTACCAACTACCTGAATGACAGGAATGACCTTAACTGGTTCCATTCTCCATGAAGGCTCTCGCATTTCAGCCTAGTAAACATAAACAAATAAAGTAATAACACTTATAATCTTAATGTAGTAAATACATCAACTAGAAAACGTCAATGACGTAGCGCTCATCCGGCATCTCGCAACATCATATATCCGAAATTTCATGTGGTACAATTTTATACTGGTGAAAAGATTAAAATTTGATGTCCCGGAAGGAACACGAATATAAAAAAATTCGAGTGAGAAAAATATTAGTTTCATGCCCTGGAAGGGACATGAAAAAAAATAAAATAATAATATAGAGAAAATAATAATAACTACATGAATTATATATGATTGCATCCCCACATCCCTTCCTGGGGCTCCATACTGATTTTTGTTGTTGGAAAAAGCACATTTGAAGTGGATACCAAATTAATAGGTACTTGATATGAATAAGAATTGAAATAAATTTCTGTTATTTTTGGAATAAATTTTGCATAAATACCATAATTAATTAATGGAGCAACAGTTTAAAAATTCTGGATAGAATTTAGTGTAGGCCAAGCTAGGCTTTCTAGCCAGAGTAAAGCAAACTAAATCAAAAATTGGTTTGAGAATGTAATGAGAAGGAAGCATTTTTTTAAATTTTATTTGTGAATTTTGAATAAATTGCATCAAATTTGCATTAATTGATTAATTTTAAATTTGCATAATTGATTAATTTCATACAATTTTGTGTAGAAGTCTTGTAAGCCGCCCACCTAAGCCCTATCAGATCAAACAAACAGAATGAAATCGGTCGAGAAATGTGAGAGAAGAAGCAATTTTTGGTTATTTTTGATTAATTTGCATAAATTACCATAATTTAATTAATGGAATAATAATTTCAAAATTCTGCTGTAGAAGTTTAATGTGGGCATACTCAGGGCGCCTTACCAAATAAAGTATCACAATTAAAAATTGGGTTGAGAAAGTGAAGGAGAAGAAGCATTTTTTGTGATTTCGAAAAATTTGCACAAATTTGGCATAAATTGATTTAATTATTAAATTCTGCATAATTTGATTAATTTCACATTTTGGTAGAAGTCTTGAAGCCCCCCACCTAGCCCTATCAGATCAAACAAACAGAATGAAAATCGGTCAAGAAATGTGGGAAAAGAAGCAATTTTTGTTATTTTGTTTTGGATAAATTTGCATAAATTACCATAATTAATCCAATGGAGTATATATTTCATTCTGTGTAGAAGTTTAATGTGTATAACTCAAGCCATACCAATAATAGCAATCAAAATCAAAATCGGTTGAGAAATGAAGGAGAGAGAAGCTATTTTTTTGTGATTTCGAATAAATTTGCATATAATTAAAAAATATAATGAATTTCACGAGTTTCTGTGTGAGTTTTAAATCCCCACCCACGCTAGCGCCCTATCATATGAAACAATGCAGAATCAAAATCGTTGAGAAAGTGACGAAGAAGAAGCATTTCAAAACTGTGGACGGAACGGGACGGAACGGAAGAAGACGGACGACCCGGACGCACGCCAGGCATTAAGCTCAATCGGCCCTTCGGGCCGGATGAGCTAAAAACTTATAACTTTAAGTCCAAGTTTTAAGTTTTGGGGATTTTTTTTTTATTTGAAAGCTTTTATGCCCAACAGGTCAATATCACACCTATAACACATTCTGAATATCTTTCGTTTTTTTTTTAAATTAATGAATGAAAAATCTCGGGCAGGGGGGTTGGGGGGAACCCACAGATTACGGGGTACCCCTGAGATTTTCGACTATATTTTACATTATAGCATCCAAAGGGTTAATAAGATGTTAAGGTTATCCGAGATATACCTCATCAAAAAGAGCAGAGTCTGCTCTTTTTGATGTGGTATAACTCGGATATAGTCGAAAATATCATTTTTCATTAATTAATTTAAAAAAAAACAAAAGATATTCAGAATCTGTTATTGGTGTGATATGACCTTTGTGCATAAAGCATTCATATAAAAAAAATCCCCAAAACTAAACTTAGGCTTTAACTGAACATGTTAAGTTAACATATACCCAAAAGAAAATAACGTGCAGCTAGAATTTATGGAAATATCACTACCACAGTAAGTTTGCAAGTACATCAAATCATATGATAAAATCATAAATTTATAGAATGTGATTATACCAGAGTTTTTTCAAGTTGTAATTATTCAAATGTGTACTATACTATGATGCATTTTTTTGACAAATATGATCTATATCGTTCATACAAAGATCATGCCATCATCAGATTAAAAACACTAGTATAAGAAATACAGTTATACGTAGAGATGAATTAAACTTAATATAAAAGAGGCTACAGAACCTTTCAGGGGCCATATATAAAATTAGAAATATCACAGGAGATTATTTCCCCGACTCCATCAGGACAGCCTTATGTGCTATTACCATGGCAACCCAGTCTTCCGACACATTCAATAAATGTGTCTTGCATATCTTCATCTCAACACCAATATGAGTGCCAAATTCAAAACCATTGCTCAAAAAATCAGGAAGTAGTTTCATCCACAATATTTTACCCTGATTTATTTCCATATATGCCATTACCATGGCAATGTAGTTTCCAAAACATTAAAGTGTGTCTTGCACCCTAAGACCAATGTGTGTGCCAAATATCAAGGACATATATTGCTCAAAACATGAGGAAGTAGTTTGATTCGCAAGATTTGCAATGGACCACCTGACCTCATGCCGATTCCTATATACCTCTTCAAACTTTGTTTGGCGGGGGCATAACAAATGGTAAGTTTTCATCAAAAAATCATTGTCTTCACTCATTTAGATCTGAAAACTAAACCCATTTGTGTAAAAG
>JZLH01S0109585.1:35834-47165 GCA_001188425.1 Eucidaris tribuloides | reverse complement strand
AATAACTACATATAATCAATGTATTCATCTTTTTCGTCCATCTGTCAATTATATCTATTATCCATCCATGATTTACATACCTACTATCCAGCTACTGACTTATCTGACCACCTATCTTACTTATCAATTAATCTTCTTCATCATTACTATCTTTCTATCCCATCCCTTTCATTCCCCCCATCTATCCCTTCACTCTCACTGTGTAATCTATCCATCCCTCTCCCCATCTATCCTTCACTCTAGTAGTGTATCTATTCCATCCCTCTCGCCCCTATCTATCCATCACTCTGTGTGTATCTATTCCATCCCTCTCTCCCATTCTATCCATTTACTCTCACTGTGTATCCATCCCTCTCCCCATCTATCCATTACTCTGTGTATTCATCCCTCTCCCCATCTATTCCATTACTGTTTCTGTGTTCTATCCATCTTCTTCCCATCTAACATTACTCTTACTGTGTATCTACCCATCCCTCTCCCATCTCTATTCCTCTCACTCTGCACTGTCATGTAATCATTCCTCTTCCCATCTATTATTATATCCTTCACTCTCACCTGCTGTATCTATCCTCCCTCTTCCCATTCTATCCATTTACTCTCACTGTAGTATCTATCCGTCCCTCTCCTTCTCATCCTTCACTCTCACTGTGTATCTATCCATCCCTGGGCTTCCCATCTTATCCATCCACTCTCACTGTGTATCTATCCGCCTCCCTCTTCATCCCCCATCTATCCTTCACTCTCACATGGTGTATCTAATCCATCCCTCTCCCAATCTAACCATTACTCTCGTGTGTATCTACCCATCCGTCTCCCCTATGCTTTCCTTCACTCTCATGTGCTTATCTATCCATCTTCTCTTCCCCATCTATCCTTCACTCTCACTGGCTTGTATCTATCCATCCCTCTCCCCATCTATGCCTTCACTCTCACTGTGCTATCTATCCTATCCCTCTTCCCATCTCAATCTATCCATCATCCTGGTGTATCCTATCGCATCCCTCTCCCATTCCTTTCACTTCCACTTGTGCGACGAGACATTACTGTGTATCTATCTTTCCATCCCTTCTTCCCATCATACCTTCACTTCTTCACTGTGTATCTATCCACTCCTTTCTTCCATCTAATATCCATCACTCTGTGCTATCTATCCATCCCTCCTCCCATCCTTCACTGTCTCACTGTGTATCTATCCATCCCTCTTCCCATCTTCCCATTTACTTATTACTGTGCTACTCTATCTTGTCCATCCTTTCTTCCCATCTAACCATTACTCTTTACTGTTGTATCTACCCATCTCCTCTCCCCCATCTATCCTTCACTCTCAGCTGGTGTATGTATCCATTCCTCTTCCCATCTATCCTTCACTCTCACTTTGTATTCTTATCCATCCCTCTCCCATCTAGTGCCATTCACTCTCACTGTGTCATCTATCATCCCTCTTCTTACCATCTACTAGTATCCAGATTCTACTCTCACTGTGTATCTATCCATCCCTCTTCCCATCTATCCATCACTCTGGTGTATCTATCCATCCCTCTCCCATTCCTTCACTCTCACTGGTGTATCTATCCAGCCCCTCTCTCCCATCTATCCTTCACTCTCACTGTGTATCTATCCATCCCTCCTTCCCATCTATCCTCACTCTTCACTGTGTATCTATCCATCCCTCTTCCATCTAATCTATCCATCACTCTGTGTATCTATCCATCCTCTCCCATCCTTCACTCTCACTGTGTATCTATCCATCCCTCTTCCCATCTATTCATCACTCTCACTGTGGTATCTTATCCACCCCTCTCCCCTCTATCCTTTCACTCTCACTGCTGTATCTATCCATCCCTCTCCCCATTATCCTTCACTCGCTCAGCTGTGTATCTATCCATCCCTCTTCCCATACTATATCTATCCATCACTCTGTGTATACTATCCATCCCTCTCCCATCCTTCACTCTCACTGCTGTATCCTATCCATCCCTCTTTCCATCTATTCATCACTCTCACTTGTGTATCTATCCACCCCTCTCCCCATCTTCTTCACTCGTCACTAGTGTATGTATTCATTGCCTCTTCCCATCTATTCCTCACTCTCACTGGTGTATCTATCCATTGCCTCTTCCCCATCTATCCATCACTCTCACTGTGTATCTATCCAGTCCCTCTCCCCATCTATCCTTCACTCTCACTTGTGTATTTTATCCATCCCTCTCCCAATCTAACCATTACTCTCAGCTGTGTATCTAACCCATCCGTCTCCCCATCTATATCCTTCCACTCTCACTGTGTATCGTATCCCATCCCTCTCCCCATCTATCTGCACTCTCACTGTGTATCTATCCATCCCTTCTCCCCATCTTATCCATTCACCTCACTGTTGTATCTATCCATCCTCTTCCCCATCTATCTTCACTCTCACTGTGTATCTATCCATTCCCTCTTCCATCTATCCATCACTGCTGTGTATCCTATCCATCCGCTCTCCCATCCTTCACTCTCACTGTGTATCTTATCCATCCCTTCTTCCAATCTATTCATCACTCTCACATAGAGACCTGTATCTGATCCACCCCTCTCCCATCATCCTCACTCTCACTGTTATCTATCTCATCCCTCTGCCGTCTTATCCATCACTCTCACTGTTGTATCTATCCATCCCTCTCCCCATCTATCCGTCACTCTTCATCTGTGTATGTAATCCATTCCTCTTCCCATCTATCCTTCACTCTCACTGTGTATCTATCCATCCCTCTTCCGCATCTATACCATCACTCTCACTGTTGTATCTATCCGTCCCTCTTTCCCATCTATCCTTTCACTCTCTCACTGTTGTATTACTCCATCCCCTCTCCCAATCTAATCCATTACTCTCAGTGTGTATCTACCATCGTTCTCCCCATCTATCCTCACTCTTACTGTGTATCAATCCATCCCTTCTCCCCATCGGTGTCCTTGCATCTCTCACTGTGTATCTTCCATCCCTTCTCCCCATCCTATCCTTCACTCTCACTGTGCTATCTATCCATCCCTCTTCCCATCTATCCATCACTCTCTGTATCGTATCCATCCTCTCCCATCCTTCACTCTCACTGTGTATCCACCATCCTCTTCCCACTATTCCTAATCATCTCTCGCTGTGATATCTATCCATACCCCTCTCCCCATTCCTATCCTTCACTCTCACTCTGCTGTATCTATCCATCCCTCTTCCAATCTAACATCTACTCTCAGTGTGTATCAAATCCATCCCTTTTCCATCTATCCGTCACTCTCGCACTTTATCATCCATCCTTCTCTCCCATCTATCCTTCTACTCTCACTGTGTACTCTATCATTCCTCTCTTCCATCTATTCCTTCACTCTGTGTGTATCTATTCCATTCCTCTTTCCCATCTATCCATCACTTCACTGTGTTTATCCATCCTCTTTTTCCCCATCTAATCGCTTCACTCTCACTTTGTTCCTTATCCAATCCCTTCCCATCACTATCACTTCACTCTCACTGTGTATCTATCCATCCGATCTCCCAATCTAACCACTTACTCTCAGCTGTGTATCTTACCCATCCCTCTCCCCATTACTATCCTTCACTCTGTGTATTCTATCCATCCCTCTCCCCATCTATTTCTTGCACTCACTCACTGCTTCAGTGTATCTATGCCATCCCTCTCCCGCATCTATCCTTCACTCTCACTGTGTATCTATCCATCCTCTTCCCAACTATCCATCACTCTCACTGTTGTATCTATCCACCCCATCTCCCATCTTCCATTACTTCTCACTGCTGTACTATCCAATTCCCTCTCTTCCATATCTATCCTTCACTTCTCACTATTGTATCTATCTAATATCCCTCTCTCCATCTAACCATACTCTCACTTGTGCTACTCTGATCCATCCCTCTCGCCCATCTAATCCTCATTTTTCACCTGATGTATCTATTTTCATCCCTCCTATCCCATCTATTCATTACTCTCACTGTGTATCTATCCACCCCTCTCCCATGCTATCCTTCACTCTCACTGTGAAAACGGTCATCCCTGTCCCATCTATCCTTCTACTCTCACTGTGTATCATCCCTTGTCCCTCATCTTATCCAATCATCTCTGTGCTATCTACCCATTGCTCTCACCTTTTTCCATCTGTCCATCCCTCTTACCTTTTCCTGTACATGTATCCATTGCTCTCACTTTCTTTCATATTCCTCTCACTTTCTCTTGCCCTAAAGCTATCCATTCCTTTTTCTTTCCATCTATCCATCTCACTGTGCATCTATCCATCAGCCCTCACATCTTTCCATCTATTCAATCCCTCTCACTCTCTTTCATTGCTATCAATCCATCCATATAAAGAATTTATATTTACTGGTCAGTCTTTCTCTAGGCTCATCTACTTTTATCCCATTCTATTCACTACTTATCAATTGATTTCTCCATATACCTGTCTTACCCATCTCCTTTCACTTTCCTTTCCATCGTATTCCATCGCTCTTCACCTTTCTGTGCAAGACTATCCATCGCTCTCACTTTTTTTGCAGTTTATCCCACTCCTGCCTTTCTTCCATCTATTCTCACTGGCATCTATCCATCGCTCTCACTTCCTTTCCATCTTATCCATCGCTTTCACTTTTTTTCATTCTATTTAATCCTATCCATAAAGAATCTATATTCCTACTGGTCAGTCTTTCTCTCGTTATACCCATCTATTCATTCACCCTTCTCATCAATTCCATTTCCATTCCCTCTCTTATTTCCCATAGATCTATTCCATCCCTGTTACTTTTGTGCGCTCCTATATCCCACCCCTCTCACTTTCTTTCCATCTTATCCATCCCTTCTCAGCTTTTCTTTGCAGCCTATCCACCCTCTTCACTTTCTTTCCATCCATCACATCCCCCCTCATTTCTGGTGCGGCTTATCCATCCCTCTCACTTTAGCATCTATCCATCGCATCTTCACTTCTCATTCCATCTACCCATCCCTCTCACTTTCTTTCCATCTATCCATCGCTCTCACTTTCTGTGCCTGCAGCTATCCATCGCTCTACACTTTTCTGCTGCATCTATCCACTCGCTTCTCACTTTCATTCCAATCAATTCCATATCCTCTCACTTTATCTTTTTGTTATCTACAATTCCGCTCACATTTTCGCCAGTCTATCCACCCCTCTCACTTTATCATCTGCAGCTATCAATTTCCTCCCTTTCTTTCCATCTATCCATCTCACTGTGGCATCTATTCATCGCTCTCCAGCTTTGTTTTCCATGTATCCATCCCTCTCACTTTCTTTTCATCTCTCAATCCATCCATATAAAATCTATATTTACTGGTCAGTCTTTTCTCTTGCTTATTTCATCTACATATGCCCATCTATTCATTCACCTCTCTATCATTTCATGGTGTTCATCTTTCAGTTCATTTGATCGTAATATCTGTGATCCTATCATTTACATAACCTACCTGTCCAGCAATCGAATTAGTCCTTGCACACCTATCTACTTATCAATTTATTTCTCCATCCACCTTTCTACCCGCTCCCTTCACTTTTTTCCATATATCGCATCGCTCTCACTTGTCTATGCAGCCATCCATCGCTCTCACTTTCTGTGCATCTATTCCATCCTCACTTTCTGGTGGCATTCTATCCATCGCTCTCCTTTCATTCCATCTATCAATCCTCTCACTTTCTTCTGCAGCTTTCCATCCCTCTCACTCTTCTCTGCATGCTATATCCTTCTGCCTTTCTCCGATTCTATCCATTCTCTTGTCATCCTATTCATCGCTCTCACTTTCTGTGCATCTATCAATCTTACTTACTTTCTCTGCAGCGTATCCATTTTTCTCACTTTCACTGTTGCTACGCTAATTCCCTATTCCTTCTTTTATTATCGACATGATCTATCCAACCCCTCTTATCCTTTTCCTCGTGAGCGTGTCAATGACAGTTGTCTGTAGTACCTATCCCTCTGCACTTGTCTTCCCATCTATCCACTCCCTCTTCACCTTCTTTGCGCTATCCACCCTCACTTTCTTGTCCCCATCCATCACCAATCCCCCTCAATTTCTGTGCTGCTATCCATCCCGTCTCACTTTGCATCTATCATCCGCGTCATCTGCATCATGCCATCGCCTCTCACTTCATTTTCCATTCTCATCCATCCCTCTCACTTCCTTCGCATCTATCCATCCATCCATATATTCGATTACCTACTAGCTATCCAATCTATTAGCCATCAATCCAGGCTGTCAAATCTGTCCCCTTAAAAAGTCATAACGCTATCCGAGTCAGCGTCTACTGCTCAACTCCACTTATCATCCCCATTATCACAAACACCCCAACAAATAACTAGTACATTGCTGCGCCTATTCATCGTATGATACAAGTGCAGCTGATGCTCATACCACCCATGCTACCCCACTTCCATCCACCACTTTTGGATCTTTAAATATCAACCACATTTCAACCCCTTTCAAACCAATATGTAATGATCATATACATGTAATTCAATCTTCAAACAAACTATATACCATCAAACACATGCACTCAACCACCAGCAAAACTAGTCCAATCCGGCACACTCGCTCCATCTTACTTTCACTTATCACTAATCTTACCATCACCATCAATGTTTATAATCTGTCCAGTTCTATTCGTCAGTCTTATCCAATCCCACCTCTCTATCTTTCTTTCATCCACCGGTAATTAACGGTGCCCTCTTTCATTTTACTCAAGATGATGGCATAGGATGCACAGAAGTGTCGTGAGAGGGAATGAAGATAAGATTAGCATATGACGAGTTTGGGCAGTGATTCATAAGTAGCGGTGTTAGATACAGTAACGTCAAATTAGTTGTGTGGGTGCGTCGGATTCCTGTAAGTTGAATGCGACATTCACTCACATAAATTAGCCGTGGTCATATTAAAACTTTTTCGAGAAACAAGCAACATCTGCAGACGTATTAACCGTCAGTCGCAGCATTACCGACCATCCACGTGAAGAGCGGAATACCACATGGCGGCCCGGTGGAAGCGATAACAGCGTTGGCGCTGGCGACTGGCGACACTATTCACGCTTGATTCGACCCTTGCCTCTTCTTTTGTTCCGTGGTTGTGAGATCAGTAGTTGAGATATGTTGCGTGAAAACAACGAAGAACAACACAACCGCCGTAGTGCCAGCCGCGCCGTAGACGGCGCCCATCCAGTATCAATTCACAGGCATCTTTTTAGCCCGTTTTAGTGCACGTTTTGAAAAAGGGGATAGGGCCTACTATAAGAATTAAGAACACTTGTGATGGTGAGGATTGAGTCCTGGGGGGCCAGTGTCATTACAAGGTGTACACCATGCGCGTGTATAGACTTTCAAAATGGACCCTAAACAAGTAATTGAAAGTCGATCTCAGAATACCCTAAACAAGTAATGTGATTATCGGCAATCTCAAAAGATACCCTTTTGAAGTAAACCTTCTGTTAAACCTTTGTACTTCTGTTTGAATCTATGAAGTGTGTGTGTGTGTGTGTGTGGGTGGGTGTGCGTGTGTGTGTGTGTGTGTGTGTGTGTGTGTGTGTGTGTGTGTGTGTGTGTGTGTGTGTGTGTGTGTGTGTGTGTGTGTGTGTGTGTGTGTGTGTGTGTGCGTGCGTGCGCGTGCGTGCGTGCGTGCGTGTGTGTGTGCGTGTGTGTGTTTGTTGGGAGTGGGTGCGGTATCGCTGACATTCAGGGTATTGGGAGGGTAGATAGGAGATGAAGTTTTGTCTTTTTTTCATATTAAACTGTGTAGAATTATTCTTTGTTTACTTTGTTTTTATACATCTTCACGAGAATTTAGCATCAAACATGTTTATCATAATAATATTCTCATTTAGGCCTATTCATTTATAGAATGAGTTTAATTCAATTATAACATTCGATTGCAAGTCATTTTAGTTAAAAAAAATGTTTTGATAAATTGTCTGTTCTGTAATAATAAGACGTTCTATAATGTTGTTAATACATGTACATTCAAAGTGAATGTGTACGTTACATATTTTGCAATACATGGAATCATAATCAGATTCTTTATGCCGTATATACGAGTTTAAAGGAGAATACTATGGGGGGGGTGTAAAGTATAAAAGAAGGATAATATCAACCAAGTTCATCAAATACAAATTGATGAAATAACAATAGCATTCCGTTCTCGATATAGCCTTTGCCACAAAATGGCAAACAAGCTCTTAAAATGATAGATTGGGACCAAATTCGGAAGCCATGGATTTGAGAAATGCACCGTCAAATCAAATTCCCAAATGCCGGCAAATCGCCAGGATCCATTAGTCGATGAGGACTTCTCAGCTGCCCCCCCCCCCCCCCACCATAGTCCCATCCTCATCCTGATCGTTCTAAGTTTCTCTTGCCGTAAAAAAAAATAGTTGCTATTATAGTGCCTTTTCATTTTTCTTCCTTCCTTTCTTTCTTTCTTTCTTTCTTTCTTTCTTTCTTTCTTTCTTTCTTTCTTTCTTTCTTTCTTTCTTTCTTCCTTTCTTTCTTTCATTCTTTCTTTCTTTCTTTACTTTCTTCTCTTTCTTCTACAACCTATTCCTTTTCTAGTGTGTGAGCATCAGCACATTGAACGACTCACTAGTCACTCCAAGAAAAGCATGTTCTTGAGCAGTGTTCCTTATTTTGTCACAATAGCGGCATAATTTTTCTATCACCATTTTGAACGCTTACAACACCATTTTGATTTTTGGATGAATGTGGTTCTCAGGCAGGTTTTCCGAGGCAAAGCGCCAAATTACATGCCAAATTCCGTTAAAAAAATTCCAGCAAAAAAAAAAAAAAAAAAACGCCGAATTTGCAATTGATGTATTTTATGAGTATATATACCCCAGATATGGTTAGAAATATTAAACGTCATAATCAATTTATACATTAAAACCTCTGCCGCTGCATGCCTAAAATTTTGGTACCGTGGTTTACGCTCAGCCAGATTTTGTACGTGAATGCATGTGCCGCCGTTATTTTTGGACCCTTGTGGCACCTATTTTACTGAAAATATGATTTTTTTTGGTATAGTCATTGTAGTAAAATTTGAACAGCGTTGTTCAAGTCTTAACCAATATTGTTTTAAGGACGGATTCCACAATAATGGTTGTTGTAAAAAATCATATAGTGACAGGCTCAAACAACACTCTTAAAAATCCCGGGTCAGACTTACTCGGAAAAGAATCCATTGGAGTCACACCCGGAAAAGGGTCAATTTTAACCAAATTCCGGTTCAAGGTTGACCAAAATATTATGAGTCAACCTGACTTGGATTTTGGTCAAACTTGACCCGGAATGTGGTTAAACCTGACCCTTTTCCGAGTGTGCCCCCAACGGATCCTTTCTCCGAGTCAGACTGACCCAGAATTTTTAAGAGTGAACGGAATAAGGAGTAATGTTGTTTAAAATATATTAAACGGCGTTTTTACTGTGTAATATTTGCACGGGCTGCAGTTGCAAATGTGAATGAGTGTTCATTGGTTACGATGAATTGATAAACTGGGAAGGTCTGGTATAGTGGTTCCTCTCTCACGTGAAGCAAATGAGATTTTTACGTCCATGTTTTCTGCTTATTTCCTTTGTACTTGCTTTTTCACATATTATAATAATTTTAGTTGTTCCTATAGTTTTAATCAACAAACGGCCGTCTTCTATGGGTATACACAAGAAATGAATCTGAATCTGAATCTACTTATATTTTCATAAACCAAAACATATAACTTACTTGAAGGAAGGAATTCAATGAAATATTAACTACATACAAATAAAGACCAATATATTTCGTAACAATGAAGGAAGGGAAATTCATTACACACTTTAAAGACCAAAACAAAATAATAGTCGAGATGTTGGACGGGTAATCTGCAGCAATCCAACTCTATGGTAGCAATATAACTTTCAGGAGATTGGCCGTTGAGGGCAACATCTCATTTTTCAGTTACAGGATTGAGCAGGATTTCAGACAAAAATCTATTCCGCGCTGTTCCGTTTTTTTTTTTTTTTGCCAACGAGACCTGCGTTTGTGCGCTGTAGTCGGGGGTGGGGGCTCAAGAGCCCAACAGAAAATGAAGCAATAGCCGAAGATACGGATTTTGTTTTATCATCTTGGACCCCCATCTATGGAAGACTGAGCGAGTCCAATTCTTAAACGTATATCTCCAGAAGGAATATTTTAACCTTTCTTTTTCACAGCACTTGTTCATTAAAAATGGAATAATCACCTGGATGCTACATCTGTATTTGCAGCTTAAAGGTAAATGACATGATTGGGGGTAGTCTTCAACTTGGGCTGATACTACTCTAGAATCAAGTAAACTATGCAAGGCTTCTCCTGTGAAAATCTTGTAGTCAAACGTTCACTCATTCTAAAACAAACAATGTCAATATCACTAGTAGCATGGAAACCTGCTGTGTGGCTCTGTATTGGGCTTATTTTTATCCTACCCGGCAAAGAATAAGATACTCCTATGTTTATGCTTGATTCTCCTTAAGTAAACAAATTACAGACAAATCCTCCCAGGTGGGAGATCCACATCTGCTAGTGAACAGCTGGTATATATTTCAACTCATTTGGTTCTTGAGGCATTTTCAAGTGTTCCCAATGATGTCACTAACCTTTAATGAAAAAATAACGTAAGTAAAAATAATAATAAAAACACGGCTTCAAATGATCTTTCGTCCACAGTCACTAATACACAGAGCGAACCGGGGGGGGGGGGGGGGACTGTCATTGCAAGGTTTACAACCGTGCGCGTGTAAGGACTTTCAGAATGGACCCTAAACAAGTAATTTATCCTTCGATCTCAGAATACCATAAAGAAGAAGACCGTACTCAGGTCTGAAAAATACCCTTTTCAAGTAAGCCCTATACCCTTTTCCCCTTAGCGATTTTAATACCCTTTACACTGTACGCGCGTATATACATCGACCATGAAAAACAACCCGATTTACGCGTTTTTTTTCACGCGCGCATGGTGTACACCTTGTAATGACAGTGCCCCCCTCCCCTCGAGAGCAACACCAGGGTAAAATCCGAGTGACGGGAACTTCACGGCCAAACAGCGTAGCGACAAGCAAGCAAGCAAGGAAAAACAAAACAAAAATATCTTCAAACCGGTGGAAAGCAAGAGAAAAAAAAAATTCTCAGATCCTTCGGAAAGCTAACAGCGACTGGACAAGCAAACAAAACAAACAAAACACAAACACAACACACACACACACACACACACACACACACACACACACACACACACACACACACACACACACACACACACACACACACACACACACACACACACACACACACACAC
>JZLH01S0109585.1:10899-35701 GCA_001188425.1 Eucidaris tribuloides | reverse complement strand
CAAACAAACAAACAAACAAACAAAAACAACAAGGGTGTAGGCTGGGGGTGCACCGGGCACACATGCACCCCCCTCAGGTTGCTGAAGCAGAGGAGTTCTGCCCCTGGCAAGCAAAAACAAATTTGCACCACCTTTTCTGCTTTCAACGCCCTATTTTCTCAACTTTAGTTACACCTCCCTAAGATGTGCACCTCTCAATTCCACCTCCCCGAGATGTGCACCTCCCCATGCCCAAACCAGCCTACGCCCTTGAAACCCCCCCCCCAAAAAAAAAACACCCCCACAAAATAACCCACAAACAAAAACAAAACAAACAAACAAATAACCCGGCTTGCAACCAGAATCTGAAGGGGTTTCCCAAAACACTGAGAACCCTTAGGAGCGGCCGCCTCGCTCCCGGGCCTCGCCCCCCCCCACCTTGTGGCGCCGCTCCTAGGTAATAGAGTTACAAAAAGAAGTAGGCGGCCTACTAGTACTTGTTCAGCGTTAATTTTGCCCATGCTCGGAAATTGTTTTGGGCCCAGTTTGTAAACACCCCGGGTAAACACACTGAAAGCCCGGACCCCGGGGTCCAGGCCCGCCGGGGCCCGGACTGGAAGTTACTCTACCTGTTTTGGACTATCTAGGGAAGAATTTGAAAGTGCTAATCTCGCAGAAAGTTGTGAAACACGACTGAACACCACATTGGTGATTATTCCACTCCAAAATCAAGATTCTGAAACAAATCACAAGTGCCCCGCATTCGTCTGGGATCCCCCTGCCGATTGTTGTTTTGGAGTGTCTGGCGACGTCGATGACACATGGCCTATCCAGGCAGGTGTATTACATTGATTGTACGAGTTTGGATTTTGGTATCAATGGCAATTGGACGATTCGATTATGTTACTTTAGGTAAATAACAGAGTATTTTACACGGTAAACGTGTTTATTTTGAATTCAACTTTACATTATCAGTTAAATATTATGATTATTATGTATGATTTTTATAAAATTTGAATGAAAATTTATTGTTTTCACTTATCAACTCAAAATAATGAGCAAGATATTACGTTATTAGCATGAAATTTACCCTTCAAATAATAGACTATTCCAGTTCCTTGTTTGGGCGCGGTGTCATTGAAGATATCGGATGGGCAGGTCAGTTGTTCGCGAAAATATTTTACAATATTTTTGTGGGGAATTTTCGCGTGAAACCACAAAATGGTAAAGAGAGAAGACTGAGCTGTCTGGTGTTCAATAACCGTAAGTATTTGTAAAATAAGTGAATTTGTTTCATGAATAAGTGCTGAAAATTGTATGGGACTGAAAATTATATGGGACCGAAGTCTTCGGTCGTCTGTGCTGTGGAAATCGCTCGACGGCGTACGGTACAATCATGTCACTTGCCAGTATTTTTTGGTCCGCTGCCCCGGCGACGAATCAATGCTCGGACCTGAATCCTGATGGAGCTGCTAGTACTAGTAGTAGTACTAGTAACAGAGTACAGACTAATGAGCGTAGTCTGTACGTGTTTGGGTTGGGCATTGTACTGGGAGTGGGAGTGGGGCTGGTTTGAACGGTTGAAAATTGCCATTGCAAACAATTTACACATTCTACAGGTATCTGATTGCAGATAGCGTCCAAAAAACTTCTTCAACAGGCCGGCTGCCACTGTCACTGATCGACTTGAACAGTAAAATTAATTTTCTCACTGCAGTGACACACACCCACACTTTCGCAGCATGTCAAAAATTCAGATACTTAAGTTATAACTTGAAATGCATGGTTGAACTTGAACTTGAACCGGTTGTGTTGGTAATTGGTAAATTTGTTCAGTGAAAATAATTTGCACGATACCCCTTGGCCCTAGACCGAAAGCTTCGACCTGTGTATCGAGTCCGGTCGTTTTTCAGAGGTTTTATTTTATTTGACAATTTGCTAGACATTTTACATGTTTTTAGTAATAATATTTTGTATCTCCTCTAGGTACCTGTAAAATGTCCATCAGATTGTCCAGTAAAACCTCTGAAAAATGACCGGACTTGATACACAGGTCGAAGCTTTCGGTCTACCATGGGCTCTGCCCTGTCATTGTGTTAAAAAGAAAAACAAAATATTTATCACATTAAGTCTGAAACTAGCTTCAGCTTGTGTGAATCATTGAATATTTTGCTGAGTTATTTAAATCTATCTGGCTCTATTGTCTAATTCTCAAAAACTTTTGGACTAACTATGGTCTACATGTGTTACAGGTTCTTTTAATAAAGAAAAAAAAATTAATTAAGGCAGTTACTAATACTAGTTGTGTAACTTTATTCTGACAGACGACCAGAGACGGTCAAAATGAAATTAAAAGAGTGTCAACGGGTCACAATCTATCTCTAGTCGTAGTAGGATCCATGATTAGATTTATCAGACTTTAGTAAACCTTTTGACCTCCCATAGAGTTAACACAGGGCAAATCCAGTTCTGGTAGCCAACAGGTGAACATTATTACCAATTTCCATGTTGGATTTGTTGCCCAACTTAGTTTTGATATCACAGTGCCAATAAATATGTGATCTTACTGTGTACTGCTTCAAAATCAAAGAAAAGGTCTTGCATTTTGTGGGTGAGTACTGTGAACTGAGCATGGCTGGGCTGTACTGAACTGGAACTTGGAAGACTTGCTCTGTGATCACAGCGGGAGCAGACTGCCATTCGCTCTATGTCAGTGCTGCATGATCATTAGAAAAACCCATTATTTGTGAGGTTACTTTACGAGAACAATAGGGATAGGGTATTGGTTAGCTCAACCCGTTGAAGACTCGTCACTCGTGAAATGTGTCATGGGTGTATGTACAGATAAAAATTGGTGCATGAATTATTGTCAATCAAGAAAATTCTGCAACACAGCAGTCTATGGGGGAATATTGGAATGGTCACTCAATTGATGATTTGCACTGGTTACTATTTTTACATTATTACTTGTTCTTGTAAACTGCACAATGTTAATGTGTGGACCACTTACAATACTGTTTAGTTTTATGAATCTGTTTCGAAGAAACTCATCTCAAAATCATAAGTCTGTGGTGTAATTTGATCATCTTCTGTCTGTATACTAAACCAACAGGCATACTTACTAAAATATTATACAGTGAGTAGGCTCAAGAAGTCATGAGCACCCCAGGATGTATGTATTTTAATCTCCCCAAATCAGTGCCTCACATTGAAGCATTTGGGGGGAATATAATGAATACGTGTGAAACTGCATGGTTTAGTGCATCCATGGTAGCCTGCCCTTGTAGTTCTCTCATTGGAGATGGTTGATTGCTTCATTCCTCGCCTTGATGAACATCACAGATGACTACATTGCGATGAGATGACTGCTTATTGCCCGGGGAATCTATCCTCCAGTAACAATCCCCAGGCAATATGAAGGTGTGGTGTGTCATTAGATTAGCACTTTAACCCTTTCAAACCGGGGCGTAGGCATCAATGTTCCCAGTCATGTGGAAGTGGGCATAATGCCAGTTCTTTGTTGATAATTTAACAATTATCTGCTAACAAAAAAAAAGAAGGGCAATTCCGTGATTAGTTACGTTACACTTTATGACAAACTTTACTCAACATTTGCTCTCACATGAATATGCTTTCATATAATTTTTCCGTTTTGGTACTGTCAATTCTCTAGACTGGCACCTACTTCACAACATCAAGCAAAATCATGAGACATGTTTCAGTGGGTAATAACAAGAACTTGAATTATGATTAGTTACGTTACGAAAAGAGGACATGGAAAAAAATGACAAGTCTTTGTCCTCAAAGTTTCCTCAACCTGTTTTCAACTGAAACAAACTGTGGTATTCATGCTATTTCTGACATCTTGATAAGTCATTTGATATATAACTTATTGATAAATATCTTTTCATTTTTAACTACAACATCAAAAACATGGTTAGTTACGTTACGGTTAGTTACGTTGCATTTTGTCCATCCACACAAATTTGCATTTATTCATGTCTTTTTCAGATTTAGTATGCATATGTGGGGCTTTATTACTTTCAAAACAAGAGAAAGGGGTTATTGGCATGGAAAAAAACCTGCAGAATAAATGATAGTATTTCATAAAACTGAGATTTAGTCACACTAGTCCCACATGTGGTATTCATACATGTATGGTTCTGATTCTCCTAGAGGGTGCTGTTGAAGATGTAAAATTTAGAGTAGAAATCATGTCCCCCATTGTTTCTTCATGATTCATACCCATTCAAACCATTGAAATGTAATATGATTTGAGATAGACCAATTTATGTAATTTGGGATTTGTCCAATAATTCACGGAAATGCCCAGAAGATTATAATTGTTCAGATTATTTTTCTTGTCAAATTAAGAAAGTGGAAAGCTGTAAATAATCCGGTTGTTATTGGTTTACATTACAATGTAAGTTATAGAACAGAGCTGTTCTTTATATTATAGTCTGACTAATTTTAGATACTGTACATAGCTATAATTTGAGGAAATGCATGTAGCAATTTTGAACGCCTTTTTGTACTCCCTTCCATTTAACCATTTAATGCCAAGTTAAATTGGGGGGGGGGAGGGGTTATGAATTACTTTTTAATAGAACAATGAGATGAAATATCTACGTGTAGCTAATAAGAATCTAGTGATTTGGTTCAGTTTGTAAAATTTATAAAGAATAGCAGCTAATGAACTGTCATTTCCATTTCTTCCCGTCCTGGTGATGTTATATCCTGATGTCACAATTTTTTCTTCTATGGTGTTAGCACTAGTAATTCTTGCAAATTGAGAAAAGTACATTTGTCATTAAAGGTATTGGCTAACATTTACCACAGTTAAACAAATCTGAGCTACATGATTCCCCATGCTACCATTGTCTCTGATAAGGTCTAAAAATGACGCCCTGAAAAAACTGTATTTCATATTTAGTGCTTTAAAAAAGTGAAAATCGTAAGTTGATCGGATTCACCTGCCCATCTTCTCCCATAGACTTACTGTGTGTACACCTAGGCTATTTAAACTCGCCCCGAGTTTTAATTGTTTATTCATGCATAACTTGCCATTGGCAGTGTAACTTTCCAAACTTTTGTATTCTAGGGTGTTTATTTGTCCATATGAACAGTACCATATAGTTCAGATATCAAAATTTGACAATTTTTTAAATTGAAGCTCCACAATGTAAGCCTATCACTTTAAATTACAATTGGTAAGCTAAGGGATACTGAATTCAAGAAGTACCGTACCAAATGGTGATAGAAGTGAGTAACACATTGTTGAAAGACTCGGGGCACTGGTGTTAGTGGACTTTGTCCCCTGATTGTTAGTGCTAAAAGTTTTACCCTTGAAATTGAAACGTAATCTAGGAAATGTGCCCTTCACTGCATGTATAGTCATAAGGCAAGAGGTGTTGAGTAACTTACAAGGTTGTTGAATGACCTTTCCAATAGCTTCTCATGGTCAGGTACTTCATAATAATTGACATACTGTAACTAATTTATCACTTGACACAAATCCATGCACATCTATACCATTTTACATGTTACATGTAAGTTACAGTATGCTTGCATAATACTGTATGTCCATTGAATTCTAACTTTCTAAGTAGACCTATTCCATACAGAGTTATTAGTACGTAACATTAAAAGTTTGCAATAAAATCTGGCAGTTTGGTTGGAATTTTCACAGCAGACTGTACATTTTATTGATGTTAAATTATTTTTGTCTAGCCATAAGTTACAAATATCTTTGCTCACTGAGCACAAAAACATACTGTGGAACTGGTCAAAGTATTGTGTGGTCTGTTATTATGTGATTATTAAATTGGCAAAAGTAATTAATACAGATTGCCTTTACCGGTGACTATTATGATCAGTAACCATTTAAGCATTCATTATGTACGTGGATGATGTTTGTTTAAATTTACAAATCTACAAGGTACACTGTACGCAGATCAAGAGGCTCAAGATTTCGAAGAAAGATCCACTCACATGATCATAACTGTATGATAATGTCAGATAGATACAAATTTAAAGAGAATACACAGTACTGGTTGATTACTTGCAGAACACAACATTTTTACATCAACTGCTTTCAAACCTTCTGTGAACAGATGGTAATTCTAAAAATGTCACTACAGTACAGGAGAGAGTGTAGGTTGAAAAAACAGAACACTTCGTTTTGGACATATCTGTTAGCACAAATCCCACTACTGACAAAGTACTAACACAGAAATCAATACTTGGGACTTAAGGTAATTGTTGCCATACACACTACAGCACGGAGCTTACTCCGACGGGTACTCAAACTGCCAATTCCTAGACTTTTTATTGCATATGAAGTGAATTAGTCCCACATTATAATGCAAATGTATTTACTCTCACCTGGAAACCAATGAAATGTGAATTTTGATGAAGATTTTTCAGCATCAACCGGTACTGTGTCTTCTCTTTAAGCGGGTTACATAAAGATTTAAAGGCAGTGATCTCATTTGCAAACATCCCCGAAAACCGGAAGATAAACCCATGCCCTTGAGCTATCGATGAAGGGCATGTCTGTGAAACTGGGGGTCAGTGATTACGTAGAATTTGAAGAATGCGAAAGATAAACAATAGCCGTTTAGTGTATGTTCTATGGTAGGAATTTTCCTCCCGAGAAAAAAATTCAAATCAGAGTCTGACAGTCACTATAATTCACAAACCGAGTTTTAGCCCTGTATTTTCCTGGAGGTTCCCAGATAGCATTTTCTTCTAATGCCAATGTATTTTCACAATGTTAATTTTTAGGCATGCAAAAGAGATCCCCTGCCTTTAAGATTACATGTATGTTCATATACTTCGACCGCTGGTGCAGGTCATTAAGTTTTTTACCTATCTTTAATTGAGCTACATGTAAACACATTTTAAACACAGAGGGTTACTGTCATCAATACAATTGTGACTCTGAAGGCAAAAGCATGTGCCTTGTGTTTCTGATGATCAATCAACAAACATTAATCACTGAGATAGAACAAACTGTGCAAGTGTTTGAAGGATCTCAATTTAACTCAAAGGGAAAGCAATCTACTGTTATACATATATTTTGTTTACTCACAGCACTTATTGTACAAGCACCAATAGTGCAATATGGTGTTTAGCACAGTTTTGGAGATGAGTGACAGTTTGGTCCATTAAGTGCGCAGATCAGTTGAATATCGGTAATGACTGGTAAAAGGTCAGTTACTTATTTTAAAATAAACACAAGGAAAGCTTACTAAATAGTGATACAAATATTGAGTGACTTAGAGTTGGGGAACACTTGTAAGACCTGATGAACCATGAAGACTTCATTTGTTACACAATCTCCTAATCACCTCAGACCCTAAATGTTTACATTGTAAATCGAAATCGAAATTACAATCGAAATGGAAATTCTGGTTTGGTTCTTTACTTTTCATGTGAAAACTAAATGGAATTTACCTTTGCGAAACGGAATCCATGTTTTTTGCTGTGTGTACGACAATACGGAATTTCCATTATCCATTTTTAGATCACATTGAAACAGAATTACAGGTTTTCAGAAACAGAAAAGACCATTTTTTTTTAAAAATGGAAAATCCCTGTCTCTATGCATGCTCTAAGTGAGTATTAGAGTTGAGGTGAGACCTGAGCCATGAATACTTAATCATATGTGACACAATTTCCTAATCACCTCAGACCCTGGATGTTCCACTATTAAAGCTTATTGATTTAAGTGCATAATGATGATTGTGATGTTAATGATGATGATGATGATAAAAAAGCGAATGATGATATTGATGATAATTGTGATAATGATGGTGAGTGATGATTGTGATTTTTGTTGTAATTGACAAATTCTGATCATATCAATAAAAGCCCTGCAGAGGGCAAAAAAAACCACCCCAAAACAAAACAAAATATAAATAAGTAAGTCTAAGAATATTTTCACATGCACAGAAGTCTTGTTGAAACAAGTGTAAAGCCTCTCACCCTATGAAAACTTCATGTGTGTTAGTTTGGCGTCAAATTACACATTGTCCATTCACAACTATAAACCAAGTATGACATGGCAAGATTTAAAGATTGTGTCAGGGATGTGCAAGTCCATTACTTCCCTTCATTATCAATACCAAACGGTAGTTTAGTACTTACAAATGGTGTGTTGAAAGTCTGAGATCCATACGTTATGAATTTGTTGTTTTATGAGAAAAACTAATAACGACATGTTACCAGAATGTTATTCTTTCTGTGAGTTTCAAATTTGCTCAAACTGCGAATCGCGGTTACTGTGCACCGTAGCAAGACCAGCACAGCCCTCTGATTGGTTAACGGCTATCCCCTGCGCGACCTTTGGCTAACGGCTGATCGGACCATTTTGGAACGGCACGTGCACGTTTGACGTCGCGGATTTTTTGAAATTTGCTTCCGAGCAATTTGAAAAAGGATGAAGTTTAACCGTCCAGATTTTCACCAAAACTCAATATTTTACCCCAAGTCTCTATGAGAGGTGTTTATTTATATTAATCTTCACATTGGATATGATTTCAGCTGATTTCATTCATATAGATGTTTTTTGACGTGCAAATCAATGAACACAATCTTTAATCGTACGTCCACCAAACCAATGATATTAGATGAATCACAAATTAACTGATTAATGAGATTTGTTGCTAAGACAAAAACAAGGACACATTACCTTCCTTGTAACAAGGCAAATTCATAACCTTTGTCTTGTACTTTGTCCATCTGAAGTTACGGTGTAATCACTTAGCTTTATCCCATAGGACAATAATGTAGTTACATGTAGGCAACTTTAACCCAATTTTAACAAAATAGTAATCATTTTTTCCCCAAAAAATCTTTAGACTGTTTTCACGTTACAGTAAAAATGTGATATTAAAAACATGATTGTAAATCACGCGATCACTCAAATTAAGGTATTATTACCATGGATGTGAAGGCATATTAAAATCAACTGCCGAAATTCAAATCATGCTCCAGAGGTCATCACAACATGATTTGAAAGGCAGAGCTTATGTGATCTTTCATTAATTTCTGCTAGAATACTTCACACTCTAGGACATGTGAACATGTGTGTCACGGCTGCACGATCCATCCGGTGTTCAGTTGATTGACACCATACATGAACCCTGAAATACAGGCATGTCTCTCACTAGAATTTGAAATTTTAAACTCATCCACATTCCACACAGACTTTTTTTATTCGTGTGTAGGGTTGGTAACTCTAATTAACTTTATTGTAATTGTATTTGCACTCCTGAGTTGACGACTGTATGAAAATGGTCATTCAGTGATACATGTAGGCCTACACTTATTTTACTCATCAAAGACTTTAATTAAGCTAACTGAACAAATTACTGGGACCAGATAATTTACTGGCCCATAGCATGTGTAAATGACATTTCCTGCTCTTCCCAAGTTGTTTTTACTATGTTATTTGTAATGTGCATAGCATGAGGGTGAAGTTATTTTGGTACTGAATTAGAAACTAACATGGGTTTGAAGTGATTAGTCTTCATCACTCAGAGGTCTACACCATAATCAGTTGACAGGTGTGTGGCTTCAGTCTAAATATAGAACAACCTGTTCCTGCAAAATTTTTACCAGTCTTTCCTCCACTGAACAGGTTCATTCCATGATCATCCGCTTGATCCATCTTTAATTTGGAAGGACGGAAATTCGAAAAATTATGCTAAATGTCACTTCGAAACGATTTGTCTGCCGCTAACCAACTGTATAAATTGCCCACGAATTACAACAGTCCACAAATGACTAACATGGTCACTAAAATAAAATTGAGGGGGATTTGGAAAGTTCAACTACTTATTTTGGGTAGTTTGAACTTAAAGAGTTGTACTCGGCAATTTCCCCTTATTTGTAGGCGTGCGGGCGTTGTAAAGTTCACTCGTCTGTTTCGATATTCTGAGCCTCTCTTTCGGGCATTGGTCTGGGTGCAGCTACACCAGGTCAGCTTTGCCCTTTTAGAAGCTATTATCTTCATCAAAGTATGTGACATTGATGGATAATTTTGAAGGCATCCTCAAGGGGGTGGAAATATCAGAGGTTAACATGTGGCTCAAAGATTTTGGTTTATTTTCTTGTCTTATGTTCCCCTAATCCCCTTCCCTTATTTTCAGGACAGAAAAACAGGCTATTTATAATAATTTAAAGATTGATTCCAGGATTTGCAAGTCCATCACTTCTCGTCATTATCAATACCAAACGGTAGTTTAGTAATTACAAATGGTGTGTTAAAAGTTTGAGATCCGTACGTCACGAATATGTTGTTTTATGAGAAAAACTAATAACGATATGCTACCAGAATATTGTTCTTTCCGCGAGTTTAAATTTTGCTCAAATTGTGGATCACAGTTCGCATGACCAGCGAGCACACTGATTGGTTAAACGGCTAAACTCCGCGCGTCCTTCGACCACATGTACTGTATGTACCAATTATGTATCACGCCGTTTGTGTCTATAATTAGTTTAATAATTGCACCAGGGAGTTGTCAAATACAGTGATATACAGTATATTGAGAGGTTTTCATGATAACCGCAGTTCTGTGACTTCTGTCCAATCTGCAATATCTGTGAAAACTGCAAGTTAATGTTTAAATCCTTCTCGTGGACTCTTAAATTTGCATTAATTGCAATCACAGTGTGTTTTTGTGTTTTTGACCTACATTTGTCCTGGCTCCCTGGTATCAATATGCAGACCACTACATTAGGCCTACTGGTTTCCCAAGGTCATTCCTTGTTAAACGTTCTAGCTGTGAAGCAATTGTATGCACATTTGGAGATACAGAAATGTTGTTTTCTTTGACACATCAGGCTCACCACTCTGTGCGGTAAATTTGTAGATCTCGACACAAGTACACATACATACACAAACACTCATACATGTGTACACAAACACACATACAGTACATGATACATGTACCTGCATCAAAATGTAGGCCTACATGTACATGTAGGCCTACATTATGCATTCACACTGTATCCATATACTCACCCATTCAGTACATACAATACCCAAACATACACTGTAGGCCTATATACCACAAACATGCGCACGGATACACACATACACACACACACACACACACACACACTACCACACACACACACACACACACACACACACACACACACACACACACACACACACACACACACACACACACACACACATACATACACACATACATGTACACTATGTTGCACGACTAAGTCGCGAAAAGTCGTAGTCGCGACTGCCTACACGGTCGCGACTCCGACTATCGAACGCAAATAGTCACTTTTTATCACATGTTAATTTGTATTAAAAACTGAGTCAAAAGACGTAAAAAATTGAACAGAACTACCAATCATTTATCCACCATTTTGTGGCAAAAATGAATCCCCTATCTCTCTTTGATCGCAAATCAAACAGAACTGTCAAAATGTACTTGGATCAGCCTATAATCGTGCAATGCTATATGTTGCATATATACGTGCGACTCCGACTGCGACACCCATGCACCACCAATCTTGAACACAATGACGTTGAACACCGATAGTCGACTAATAGTCGGAGTCGCGACTATTGGTGGGCGACTAGTCGACTCTCTAAAATGCTGAAGTCGTGCAACACTAATGTACACACATACACTCATGTGCATGCACACACACTCAGATTTCCACAAACACGCTGATCAATACATGAAGAAGTGCATGGAGAGGTTGACCAATTTCTACTGTAGTTTTTTGTAGGCCCTTTACAGTTCAGGTTCTCCTTCCTCTAAATTTGTATAAATAATTTCCCCAATTTATCACTATCTGAGGATTTCATCGTAAATGATTTCCTACGATGTTTTGAAGTAACTAGTGGTTTGACGTCATTCTGTTGGTCAGAGCGATCAACCCTCATCAGATCGTACATTAGAGGATATTCAGGTGAAGACTGCAGATTGAGATTAGGAGTGTATATTATGCAGTGCAATGTACAGGACAAGTACAGAGGCCCAACAGCATGTTCGCAATATTTTCCCTTTTCCTTTCAATAAAACTTGGTGCCATTGAGCTTTGAATAAACTTCTTAATAAATGTCTTTTTACCTGTTGCCTCTAAGAATCTGTAATTCCCATAGAGTTAACACATGGCACATCTGGTTCCCATAGCCAATGGGTAAAGAATAGTTTTCATTGATTGCGCTTCATGAAAAATACAATATCATGGTTGTCTTATTCTGAAACGTCAAAATAATAATGTAGTTTTGTTCTGGATATTGTCAGTACTCTTCCTATAATTGAAGAAAAATTGTAAGTTCTTCAGGCTGGTTAAGGTTTACTCAGAATATATCGTGTTCACTGAGACAAACACAATGATGTCAAAATATTTTGGTCAATGTCAAGTTGTGTTAGGTTGTAACCATGGGGATTTCTAAATTTGTTGAAATCATTAAATAAAACTTGTGACGCGTACAAGTTGGGTCACTCACCTGGCATTTCAAGGTCCTTTCCTGCTTTCTGTGTTTAATTTTGTCACTTAGATCTGCCTGTTTGTGTAGCTGGTTTCTATCCTGGTGTGTATTTTGGATTAGAATAGTCTGATGTTAGTCATGATCTAGAATTCAACAGGTTCAAAAATATTGTTGAAAACTGTGAAACATGGTGTTAAAAGTGCATATTTTGTCTCTTTACACTATTGACGCTCTACAAATGTACCTACAGTATTAAAGAGAGAAGTACAGATTGCAATATTTCATATGTACCGGTACACTGTACCAATTGACATTCAGAAGTGCTTATTGATATCTTTAGGAGAAAATAATGTACTTTCAGGATATACCGGTATTCAGTAATTTTCATTTGCAAAATACACAACTGATTTTAGGTGATTTTCAGGCCATGATAAATTATTGGTGTATGGTATCTTGTCCTGTAACCCATTCAGTAAGCCCTTTATACTCCACACAAGACAAAATAAAATGAAATATTTAAAATAACATGAAATGAAAATGAAATTAAATGAAATAACAAAATAAATAAAATAAAATACAATACAAAAAAATGAAATAATGAAATAAAATAAAATAAAATAAATAAAATAAAATAAAATAAAATAAAATAAAATAAAATAAAATAAAATAAAATTCACCATAGTTTAAGCAATGAAACAAAAACAACCAACAAAGTGAGAAAAAAAATCTTCCTTTCATAGATTGTTTATTATTGTGTCAACACAAACTGAACCTTGATTATTACATACAGTACAAATACTACAAAGTTGCCTGAACACCATTGCTTCTGAGCAGTATATGTGTACAACCATGGACCCTACTGGTACAACTATGCTACAGTATAACTATAACATGAAATTTGTGCTCAGGGGTACCAATAAGCATCGAGGCCCTGACATTGTACATGTGAATAATACTATCTGCTAGAGTATCTGCAGTTGCTGTCACTGAGATAGATACATGTCAGTATGCCAAGCATTCATCAAGAATGCCAGCCCCTCCCTCATAAATCTGTTTGAGTGATTTAAATGAGTCAGTGTCTATGGTATTGGTATGCATCAGGCATGAGTAAGGTCATGGCGCTCATCCATAAATGTTTCTTGTCTTGATTCTTGGTTGGATGTCAACAGCTGTTGAAGTACTAAGTTGAGGTACATGTACATGACTACATGTAGGAACTCAGTAACTTTTCCTCTCGTTTTAGTACATTTTAGAGGAGTACATTTTCCTCTCGTTTCATCGTCACTTCCATCATTCATCACCATTATCATCATTATCAACACCATCACCACTTATTATTGTCATCATTATCATTCTACTTCTTCATCATCGTCTCCGTCGTAATTTTCTTCTTCTTCCTGCTCCTCCTGCTCCTGCTCCTGCTCCTCTTCTTCTTCCCCCTCCTCCTCCTCTTCTTCTTCTTCTTCTTCTTCTTCCTATTTCTCTTTTGATAAATTTCAATTCTTCTTCTTCTTCTTCTTCTTCTTCTTCTTCTTCTTCTACTTCTTCCTCTTCCTCTTCCTCTTCCTCCTCCTCCTCCTCCTCCTTCCTCTTCCTCCTCCTCCTCCTCCTCCTCCTATTCCTCCTCCTTCCTCCTCCTCCTCCTCCTCCTCCTCCTCCTCCTCCTCCTCCTCCTCCTATTCCTCTTCTTCTCCTTCCATTGTGCTTGATATGGAACTGTGACCTACAGCTTTACAACCATCAAAACTACAAAACAAAGTAATATTTCTGCTTCCAAGTGTCAAAATTTCTTTGTATTATTTAATTGTTTTTACTACACTATCCTGATATTCAACAAAATTTCAGTATAACAGAGAATTTGTCAGGCCTAGAGTACTTGTTTGTTGTGCTAAGGGCTTACTGAAAAATGGACAGTATGTGACCCTGGTCAAATTACAGTGTTGGAGCTCTTGTACATAATGTACACTACCTACACATTTAACTCCTATGCATACATGTCACCAGCCTTTTCTTCTTAAAGGGCATTGCCATGATTGGGAGAAGTGAAAAATGCCCCAAGAAGCAAAAAGGTTGAATCATATACCAATATATCCACCAGCTTGAGTCTATCTCCTGGCTGGAAGGATTTATCTTGAGTTTGGTTACTTTTGAAGAAATAAGCGTTCATTTACCAGTATTGAATTAATCTTACACGTATGCCCTGATAGAAATTGTTCCCATACAAAGCTAACCAACAAATGTGCCTGTCACAGTGGGTACTAAAGGTGATTGTTATTAGTACTAAAGATTTGATCATGAAATTTAGACAGCAGAAGCCTTGAACAGTGTATTTAATTTTGTATAGGTTTTGTTGCAAAGTAAGACCTCCTTCCAATAGTTAAGTTTATGATCTTTGGTACCTAATGTTTTTTTTTTCTACAACTTGCAGTGATGGACCAGTGGCATTTAGACTACATGTAAACAGCACACCAAGTTATTATTGATCAATCTAAGCAGCAGGAAACGCTGCAAATGCCATCATAAATTCAGCGACTAATAATCTGCCCACAGTATCATAATAAAATAGAGGGCCTTGAATGCTGTTGTTCACAAAGACCCATGAATAGCCTGATGTATCTGAATGGTAGGCGTAGTAAACATACCAACCTAGCCTCTTTGTGTTAATTATGTTGTATTGCTGTTCTATGTCGATAACCAATGGCAGACCTGTGGAAATGTAGTCTGTCTCTTAGACTGTATTGTTGTTGCCATTGTGGGTGGTTGTACATGTATTCGTAAAAGCGTTACTTGTAATTCACTATTCAAATAAGCTTGGGTATTTGGAACAATTTATCATCTATTGTACAAATTGAAGTAAAAATTGTTGAAATTATAAATAAAAAAAAATAAAAAAAATATCTGAAACTAATAAGCAATATTGATATTAGGAGCAGATTCAGCCGTAGCAAAGACAGTTAAAGATATTAGAATAAAAATAAATGAAGGGTGAATCATATCCAGGTAAAAAATTAAATTTTTCTTTTCGGGGGCTACTTTTCTTGTTTCAGTGCTTTCAAAATATTTTTTTTGTATTGAACCCTATGGCAATTTACGGGGGCTCTTTGCACATTTCGGGGGCGAAATAGTCCCCGAGTCCCCGTGTATTTTTTCCCCTAATCATATCCTAAATCTCCATGTATGATGTGCCACATCATAGAGTCTGTGAATGGAATTATGTTGGTATTAAATAAATGCAAAATAACCCTATTGGAAATTTATAATGGATGTAAAAACATTAATTAGCCCTCAGTTGTTCTTGTATTTGATTTTTTTTGGCAACAGATCACTCAGAAAAAAATATGGGTTTAGCCTGATGACAAATGTATATATGCGTAACATGTGTATGTGGGTACATGTAGGTACATCACATTGCAGTGAACAGGTCTATGACAAAGACTAACATGTCCGTATCTAAATTGTCCAGACATGATAGAACCCTGCAGCCTCATGCTACAGAGACTGCAGGCCTACAGTACATTGTCAATAAACATATTACATTACAAATAAATACTAGCTGTCATTGACATACCAACATATACATTATGACATATCATTTACACTTGATCAGACATGAGCCTGCATGATGTGATTTACATGCACATGTATGTACTATACACTTACCATTTGACTCATGATATAAAATGTGTGTAAGTATGCAGCCTGGGGAGTGGGGGGGGGGGGTATGATGGGCAGGGGCTCCTGTTGATCTGAGTAGAGGAAAAAAAGTAGACGGGTAAATAATGTAACCAAAAGTTCGAGGAACAAAGAGGGGAAGGGGAAGTAGTTCGGATGAAAATATGGAGTCATTCACCATTGCTTGCAGTTCACAGAATCCAACCCCCCCCCTTTATAAATCCAGGTTACACCACTATAACACATGTAGATATTGTTGTTTATTTCTTTACTTTCACTGCCGAGTGTGATGCCATCATGAATAAGGTACAATATACACTGTATTTTGACACAGGCAAGCATTTTAATATCCATTTCCTCTGTGGATATAGAATGGTCCTTTGATCCATATAGCAAATGCCAATTACTGTGATCAGTAGTGCATTTCGTTATCAATTATGTAGGACCCTAAATGCACCACAAATGGGCAAAAGGTGTAAAGACTCTCGGTCGTACAGTACTGTACTGTTGATACCAATTACTGTACTGCAAAAAATAAAACGATTCTGTATTTTCCAAGTTGGGACCACGCATGTATTTTCTGTGAGATGAGAAATTGTCCTGAGTAGTTAGTAGGTAATTGGCATGTGTGCAATTTTAGACTTTTCTTGTAAAAATTAGAGATGACAGGGCTGGTGTGGCTGTTGTCACATCTAGAGGCGATTCTCTCGCAAAGTGACAAACTCACAACACCTGAGTCTTATTTGCACAGAAGCTAGTTTCTCCCACAGATCACTGTTAACATGCTTCACTTCAAAATTAAAGAGAATACACGTCAGTACTGGTTGACGATGGAAAATCTTTCATCAAAATTTCACATTTCATTGGTTTCCAGGTGAGAGTGTATCACATTTGCATTACAATGTGGGACTAATTCACTCCATATGCAATAAAAAGATGAGGGATTGGCAGTTTGAGCAGGTGAAGTTTTCCATATGAAGTGCCCATTTCATTGCTATAGTGTATATGTGAACAATTGATATAGTCCCACATATTGATTTCTGTGTTAGTTCTTTGTCAGCAGTGGGAATTTATGTAGCAGATTTGTCAAAAACGAAGAGTTCTGTTGTTTTTAACTACTCTCTCCTGTACTATAGTGACATTTTCAGAATACCATCTGTTCACAGAAGGTTTGAAAGTTAAGTAGCTGATATTGAAATGATGTTGTTCTGCTAGTACTCAACAAGTACTGTGTATTCTCTTTAAGATGAATTATGGACTTCCAACACACAGGATAAAAGTGGCTAATTTGCTTTGCTTGTCAAAGTAGATGTAAATCTATACAATGTTTAATAAAGTGCCTAGATTCATGGATGAATACGCCCCATCAAGCATAGTGTCACTGCACTGAGGCAAAACAGCATGTAATTAAACCGATTGATTCCTGGATCCAGAATCTTACAGGCATGGTACGTATCTATTTGATAAATTTATGAATTGGGTAATCATAGTTTGAATTACATTTATGTATTTTTTTTTTTTTTTGGGGGGGGGGTTCTTTCAAGCATTGAAAAGTAATTTTTGTTTTCATTTCTGTGGTTTGTTCTTGCTCTTTTCGTAAGCTGTTTTCAAAAGACACATTCTTTCAACATTTTCTACATGCAACAATTACCATGGCCATCAGGATTTCCATGTGGGTCCCAGTTACAGCATTTTGAGGGGCCATGTGAGGTCTTCACTCTTTACAAGAGAAATTGGCCTGCCACTCTCTGCATTTCTATTCACTGCTTTCAAGTTTGTGTGTGTGTGTGGGTGTGTGTGGGTGTGGGATACTTATTGCGTGTTTGAAGCTCAGGTTTTAGCAAGAAAGGAACTACAGTGTATGGCTGTCGCCTGTGTAATCATCTTGCAACTTACTTACACCCAAACTGAACATTTCCCAATCTAGAATGATCCCTTGAATTTTTAATGAGTCAATGACTCAGACAATATCAAAATATACAAATTTCCATCACCTTGTGATATCAGTGGCATTAGGCCAAAAGTACATAATTTGCATGCATGGTATACATGGTATATGCATTAAGCACAGTTCGTGCTTGTTTTTCAATAAAGGGCAATTCCATAAAATATGTATGTCCGACTCCCTATATGTGGGACCTTCCGGAAGTGATTTCTTTGATTTCTTGTTCTTATAGGGTTATAATGCTCTTAAATTATCATGGCTTGAACAGATTGTGGAAGTGAAGCATTAAAGAAAGGAGAAAAATGGGGGGTCGGATGTACAAAAGTTGATTATTTTATGGAATTGCCCTAAATTGAAATTCCTGTTTTCACACAAGTCATGTGGTTCCTTGTCCAGCCCCTCCCATTTAACTGTACACTGTTTGATACTTAGTATGTTTTGCAAAAGAGGAACTCTATTGAAAAGAAATCCCAAAAGAAATGCAGATTACCCAAAAGGCACTGTATCGGGCTACAATTCACTGAGTATTCTAAAAGGGTCATTTACAGTAGCACAAGCTGAAAGGTTTGAAAGGTCTCCTGAAAATTTACGCGTTTCCCGGTCTTTTTTATGCTTTGCTGACTTTTACTTGGTTAATATACAAAAGCACTGTATCATTTCTTCACATTTCACTGGATCACGACTGCTGAAAGAGACTTTGGAGTAAGAGTTCTCTGTACCATGACAGAGGTTTTATAGGTTCTAATGCTGTACATATGTTGACTTTGATGCTTGGATGAATTTTAAAAGGATTGTTTATATAAATCATATCTAATCTCCTGTATGATGTCCACATCAATAAGTGTGTGAAGTGGATTAATGATTGGTGATTAAATAAATGCAAAATAATCCTATTGAAATTTATTAATGGATTAAAAACATTAATTAGCCTCGTTGTTTTGTATTTGATTTTTTTTGGGCAAGCAGATCACTCAGAAAAAATATGGTTTTCCTGATGAAATTATATATGGCGGCGCTAAGCATGTGTATGTGGTACATGTAGGTAATCAGCGATTGCAGTGACAGGTCTAAGACATAAGATAACATGTCGCGCGTGATCTATTGTCCCAGAATGATAGAACTGCAGGGCTCATGCTACAAGACTGGCAGGCCTACAGTCAATTGTCAATAACATATTACTTACAAATAAATACTAGCTGTGCATTGAATACAAGACATATACATTATGACATATCATTTCCACTTGATCAGACATGAGCTGCATGATGTGATTTATATGGCACATGTATGTTACTATATCTACCTCTAACATTTGACTCATGATATAAAATGTGTGTAAGTATCAGGCCTGGGACGTGGGGGGGCGGGGGGGATGATGGCAGGGGCTCTAGTTGATGCTGAGTAGAGGAAAAAAAGTAGAAGTGAAAATAATGTAACAAAAGTTCGGAACAAAGAGGGGAAGGGAAGTAGTTTCGGAATGAAAATGATGGAGTTCATTCACATTGCTCTGCAGTTAGCGAATCCAACCCCCCGCCCTTTAGTAAATCAGGTTACCTAGCTATATATAACACTGTAATATGTCTGTTTAATCTTTCTTTACTTTACTGCCGAGTGTCGATGCCTCATAAAAATAAAATTTTCTTTTCGGGGGCTACTTTTCCTGTTTCAGTGCTATCCAGATATTCTTTTGTATTTAACCCTATGGTAATTTTTTTGGGCTCTTTTGGCCATTTCGGGGGGCAAAATTGCCCTGAACCCCCATGTATTTTTTCCCCTGGATCACTCTCTACAAGTACATGTAGGCCTACATAGATCATATTGATATTGCACGGAAACTGTTACATTTGATGTCATATTGTCCAAAAATGGTTTCTGAACCCTAAACTTTCACACTGTTATGAGTATGCTACTGTACATCTCTATAACAACTCCTTGGGTCTACTACAACAAACCCCAAAGATGTAGAATAGAATCTACCACAAAAAAAACTTGATTTGTGGAGAAATTAAGCAGTTGAGATGTAATATCTTTTTTTTTTCTCTCTCTTTCCTCTTGGTCTTGGTCTTGAGGATAAGACCTATTATCACAACGAAACACACATTCCCCACCCACTTTTATGTGTGATGTACTCTTGGTTTTTGAGCTTCTGGTTTGAACTTTATTCTTGGGTGGAACCATGAAAGTCAAACTACAGTCAAACCTGTCATAGTGGCCACCTCTCTTTAACACCAAATATGTCTATGGTGGCTGCTAAAATGATTCCTATGGAGACAAATCATGTATTAAAGGACCTGTCTATTTAATATAGCAGCCACCTGTTTACAAAGGCCACAATTTTTTAAAAGTGTGAACTCTAGCACATTTGTACAGTATGCACTGTACAGTATTGTGGATTCTTTTAAACTGCAAAGAGTTCTAGATTGATAGTAGTGAACATGTTAACCCGTTGCTTCCGAGATTTTGAGAATCCTGTAGAGTTAAAGGAGACATTTATAGAAGAACCATAAATATGACGATATACATATCTATAGAGAGCTTATAAGCCGTACAATGAACTTGAATGTCAATCAAGCAATATAACCCTTCCATAAAAGCGAAATTAGGGTGAAAACATCACCCCAACCTCGGGACCTAATTTGCTCGTTTGCCTGTTTACTGTCCGAAAACGGCCTTTAGCTGTGACGTAAGAGACGGGTTCGTGGACTTGCGGGCAACTTCCGGGTACGTAGCTCTATGCGTATTAGCTGGAAAGACAACCCTGAACTTGTGTGTTATTCTCCCTTATGAAAATAAAAGATAGGCGCTTTACGTCTCATTATTTCCAACTTAATATTCTACATGTTCTACGAAATTCGTTGTTTGGAGGAAAAAACGCTGAAAAGGGGGGAAAGGACCGACCTCCAAGGTGTTACTACGGCTGTATTTATTGCGCTATTCTTGGAGGTCAGTGTTCCGAGTCGGCCGGCGATTTGCACTTTTGACATTATCAGACGGAGACTTTACCTCTTTCCACCATGGAAGAATGCAGTTGATATTAATTAAATCATTACGAATATCATATAATAAAAAAAAATAGACCAATCAGTCTGCCGTAAAACTTCGTATTCACTTCTAGACGACTGGAATATGAGGTGACGATTATGCTGGGGGACATTCATGCCGATAATGCAGTTGGCGGTAATAAGCTCTTTAGCCAGCTGGATTTAGGCTGCTCGCTGCAGCATGAGCTCTGCCCAGCGCTTGGCCGGACGCGCCGCTTGCTGTTCTACAGATCAATAGCTGGCGGTACTACCTGCCGCGTGATAAAGGTATGTAATCTGTGCCAGTTCAACGAAGCAAAACAAAGTAGATTAAATCTAAATCTACACGCGCAGTTACTTGACTCTTATTATGTCCAGAGGAAATTCTACTCGAACATGATTTCTACAAGAAGTAACGTTAGTTTAGTTCTCGAACACCAATTCCAAGTCAGGTTCGCGGTTTGTTCAAAGCTATTTCATAATAGGGCCAACCCTCCCCCACGGCGTGAAGTTAAACACAGAATTTTCCCAGATTGTCCCCAATTTCCGTGCCAATAATGAACATAAATAATGACATCAGGATATCTTTTACCAGGGCGGAAGAGGACAAATGATATGTCAGGACATTAACAATTAAACAATATTAGCCGTTTTGAGATTATGGGCTGACACACTCTATGAAAAACCTTTACGTTATCCAGTCCGATCGCGTGAGCTCGTGTAGCGTATATGATTACCCGGCGTGTGACGCACACAAAACAGGCGCCTTTCTGTAGCCTGCTTATCGGAGATTGAGAGGGTCAATTTATCGCAATTTTATTTTCATAGAACCGAGCTGATCACACTTTTCATGCAATTAGCTGCATAAAGCTGTTAGAAAAACTCATTAATTATAAAAGCTAAACTAAATTTGTTGAATTTAATTTCCTATGATATCACTTTATACCAGGGCACGATCCGCGTTCTGTATACATCACGGTTTAATTATAAATATTGATAGTGTTAGCCATTTTCAGAGTAACAATCTGTGGCCTATTGGTAAATGACACGCTTACTTTGAATGTAGCGCAGAAGAGTTGAAAAGTCTGAAGAAATAAGTCTTCCAGTGGCATGGCCTATGAATAATACTCTAAGTGAGTCTAGTAACGTTTTTGAACTGTTTTCTCTGTCCTTCCAAAACAGTCTAGAACTATGACTAGATTGAACAAATAAATCCTGAAACAAAACAGAGCAGTGTATGAAACTAATAAATTAATTGTTCTTGACTACATCCCCCTGGAGAGCTCCACCGGAAACTCCCCAGATACCCGTTCAGACGCAGCGTTTGGTCGGAGTAAGGTCGGAGAAGCGGTCGCGAGGAAGCAGTCGGGTAAGTCGGAGGAAATGTCGGCAGTAGTGCCCTCTGGACAGAGTCGGAGTAATCCTCCGAGCTTCCTACCGATCCAAATACTCTGGTTTTTTCCAGGAGTATCTCGCTATCACAACTAGCCGGTCCGAGTAAATTGCCCGTGCGGACGCGAGTACGAGCTGCACTCGGAGTATCTATGACCTTATGTTTAATTTTCCATAGGTAAGGCCGTAAGCTTAAAAGGTTTGTTTACTCTATCGCGCGGTTAATCGTAGGCACTTCCAGAAGTTACTCTGACCCCTGCGATGATCCCCGCGAAGGCTGTGGTAAACTGGTCGGAGTTTCTCTCGTGATCGGTCGTGTGGACACTGGGTCGTGATAAGATAAAGATCTTTGGAATTTTCATTGTTGGGTAATAACATTTTACTCCAACTAGGAACCCACGTCTGAACATGGCTAATGTCAACTCCCCTTGATGACCACTTCCCCATGAGGACCACTCCTCAGGTGAACAACTACGCTGGATGATGGCTCCTATGGAGGACACTCTCTCTCAAGATGGCTCCCCCAGAAGACAACTGTCCAAACAGACAACACCCCCAAGGACAACTTCATCTCTGTTGGTGTTTTACAATGTTTCCAGTTTAAAAAAGTGACAGTGTCATTACAATGTGTACACCATGCGCGTGTGAAAAAACAAGTAAAAAGGGTTGTTTTTCATGGTGCGGGCGATGTACTCGCATACATTGAAAAGGGTATCAAAATCGCCAAAATCAGGAAAAAAGGGTATACTTTTAACAGAATGATACTTTAAAAGAGTGTCTTTTCAGACTTGTTTAGGGTATTCTGAGATTGACAGATAATTACTTGTTTAGGGTCCATTTTGAAAGTCCACACACGCGCACGGTGTACACCTTGTAATGACACTGGCTCCCCCGGATTCTCCAGGGGAGTTGTCCTCGGGGGAGTTACATGTAACTGAGGAGAGCTGTCCTCAGGGGATTTGTCCTGCTGGGGAGCAGTCCTCTTGGGGAGTTGTCAGTTAGGAGTCATCTCCGGGGAGTTGTCCTGATGCACTAATAATTGTCAGGCCGAATACAACTAACAAATTAAATGAGCCTTGAGAGTGATCAATCAAATTTCATGGGATTCACACACAGGTAACTGGTCTTCTGTTGATCTGAGAATCTATGTCACCTTCAACCATTCCAGTAAAAATTCAATACTCCAGTTTTGAAAGGGAAATTCCACCCTAATAATTGCTGCAAAGATGTTAGACAAAAGTGCAGGTTGACCGGTTGAAGATGGTTGGATTGTGATATTTCACATCTAGATCTCAGAATATTCATGACCAGTGCTTTATGGGTTAATGACAAGTTTGATTTTCAGGTACAAAGGTTAAATTCAATGAACAAAACAATTTTGTGAAGTTACATGTATGACAAAATATTGACTAATAACAAAGGTCATGGGGAATTGACAGCAGTTGATAACATATGAACTTGTAATGTAAAGCTATAAATCTGTGACACTGATTAGCTTGTACTTGGACAAACTAAAATATAATTTACTTTGAGACCAAAACACCATTTGGTAAACTGGGGGTGGGGTGTAGACACAAGCATACTAATAATTTTCTTGTCAAATACATATCTACCCTGCAGTAGACATAAAATTTGCACTATGTAGGCCTACAGTTTGCCTGGCAATCTGTTTGACCTGCAGATCATAGCAATTCCTGGGCTGTTGATTGCATTTGAAATCAACAAGCATATTCGGCATAGTTGTTGGTGTGGGTGTCTCAAAATAGCCGCAGTGCCGCCTGTACTGTTTAGTTGAATGCTCGGTCATAGATAGAGACCTCAATATGTACATTTTATAAAAGAGACAAGGACGGTGTCACAGTGGAATGACAGTGTACTATGATGAGTGGGTGTGTGCTTGCACTGAAAGAGGAGTGGCTGCATGCATATGTGTATATGTAGATTGCTGTGCTTGATTGTGCCCTACATGTTTATAATTTAGTATATGGAATTGATGAGTTTTTACAATGCCTTTTGAATTGACGTAGTGTTTCTACACTTTCAGATAGACATGAGTTCTGTGTAGGCTCTGTAGCACTGGACCTGTATGAAAGAACACTTTGTCATCGAGACTCGGAGAGTTCAGAGAACTATGCTGTTCAATGATACATTTTTTTTCCAGCATATAGGACTGTTGGCTGTTTTGTGACCATGTACTCAAAACTAGTTTCTAGTTCATAAGGAGACTGAATGGACACAATTTGGGGATTTAAACACTGTAATCTTCTTGCATTGTACCTTTACATCCACACATTTATAAGTAGATTGCAGACA
>JZLH01S0109572.1:38539-50156 GCA_001188425.1 Eucidaris tribuloides | reverse complement strand
GTTTTCGGGAGGAATGAAAATTAAAGCGAGATTTTACGAAAAACTCGACAAAGACCAACAGTGACGCGTAAAATATTGTGAATTTGTTCATGGACATCAATAAGTCTGCAGACGACGAGTTCTTTATCTCAGATAAAGTAAGCTATAAAGAAATTTATTTCCGCTCCTTTTGACAAAATCATAATATGAACACTTTCCAGGCCGTATTTGCTTGATGAAATAAATATTGTAAATAATCTCCACAAAATTCTACTCCAGTTTATCTAACATATACTCAAACCTGATTTGAAACTTTGCGCATTGTATGACGAGTGTAGGTTGTCAACCTCTGAAAGATTTGCGGTGCGATCTCGTGGCGTAAGTAACCGCGCTTCGCATATCACCATCACATCGCGTGGCGTCAAGTTAAACCATCGAGCTTGAATCAGTTTACCAAAAGGGACCTTTATGCGGGAGCATTTGTCGTCTAAGCAATAAACATCGGACACTGATAGACACTAAGAGATACGACTGTCATCGGTATATCGTCCACGGTAAGTGTCTGTTGGAGTTTTGTTTCATTACGCTTGATATCATCCGGCGCGGTCTTGTTGTACACTTAACGGGATTTTGACATAAACGAGGGACAGGGGAAATGGGCGAATGTGAGTTTGACATGGCAGGGGCACCCACACACAATATACAAACACAACAACACACCAACACACCAACACACAATCTCAAAAACTAGCTTGTGTGCACACAATTTTAATCGATATTGGTTTATATGAAGTAAATGTTCAACAAAATAGTCTTTATTATTTTGCTTACACCTCGTTTATCGTGGTGAATGTCGGATAAAAATAAAGAACTAAAAATAGGTATATTTGTTTGTAGTGCATTTTAAAATGGTTTGCCGGAACCATCGTCGTGAGAAAATGAGTTAGTATACACAAATGTGATTATTTCTGAAATCAATACATTTGGCTCCAGATATTGATTTACATAATTATCCTCTCTCTGTTTATCGCTCTTTTTCACTGTCTACGGTACGTGTGTATCAGTATACATCGTGCACAATATTATCTATCTTTCTCTCCAACTATCCATCAAGTAGTCACGATCATTATCAATCAGTCAATCAGTCTATCTATCCGTCTATCTATCTATCCATTTATCTATCTATCTATCTATCTATCTATCTATCTATCTATCTATCTATCTATCTATCTATCTATCTATCTATCTATCTATCTATCTATCTATCTATCTATCTATATGTCTATCTATCTATCTTTCTATCTATCTTTCTATTCATCTGTCTAGCTATCTATTTGTCTGGCTGGCGAGACAATAGATAGATCTCGTATAGTAATATTGTTAATTAAAATTGAAACATTTCATCACGACCTATTCATGTCATCACGGGAATCTAATTTTTTCATCAAGCAGGAAATTAGATTCTAATTTAAGTGATATGATGATGTGATTACTTCTAAGCAAACTAATAAATCTTTTATAAACCATCAGCGATGTACTGTAATTCGAGACAATCATTCAAGGCTGAATTACATATGCAGTACTGAGTAATTATCCATTTAAGCTGAACATGAACGAGACTCAAATACAAATTGCCTTTTCCATACAAAGATTTACAATATGTCAGCAATTAATTAGCCGTTATTGGACAGTTCAGTTTGAATATTTCATAAAAGAGAGTAATTTTCTTTCCCCCGTAATTAACGCTACTTTTTAACCGTTATATTCCCCGGCGCCATTTAAGACAGCTAGGACCAGCTAATTCAGTCAGGCCAACTGACGCGGGGAAAAATTGACAGTAAATTGCAAACAATTATCGTCTGTGCGTGTTATATGGTGGGTCGCTATACCGCTGGTTTTCCGTGCAATCTATGGGTCATGTTTACTTTGCTTCCACTTTATAGCAATATAATTTTAGATGTCTTCAAAGACAAATAACTTTGATGTAATATTTGCCAAAGTATATTAGGAGCCCGCGTTCATGCCATAAAAAGTATTTTCCCTGTCAATTTTTTTCCCAGCCATGAGCGTACACTCCCGCGTCTCCACCCTGGATTATGTCGTCTCTTGGTGCTTAGTCTCCCACAAGACTTCAGAGCAATTAGTCTTGTACTTATCTTCTTCGAAATAAAAAGACCTATATTTTTGATATAAACGTTTCCTATCATCTGAAGGTAATTAACGTCTTCGTATAGTTGGCCGGGGTGTCAATTTTGTGATACACAACTTATTTAAGGAAGCGTGTACATTGGGCAGCCTACATTTTAGAAAAAGTAGAAAATGTACTTTTCGTTCTCGTAGTGTTACTTTGTGTGTGTGTGTGTGTGTGTGTGTGTGTGTGTGTGTGTGTGTGTGTGTGTGTGTGTGTATGTGTGTGTATGTGTGTGTGTGTGTGTGTGTGTGTGTGTGTGCGTGCGTGTGTGTGTGCGTGCATATGTGTGTGCGTGTGCGTATGTGTATGTGTATATGATTATATATGTACGTGTGTGCGCGCGTGTGTAAAGTCAGAAATAACGAATTGTCAACACCAAAAACATGAACAATTTACATGTAAGCATGCACAGACAGACAGACAGACAGACAGACATACAGCCTAGCAGACATAAATCCAAACACTCATGCTTATTATTGTTTTTTTTTATCTAGCCAACTTTAAATCCATAAAGGAAATATGGGAACAGATATAAAGTTGCAATTAAGATATGATTAAAAGGGGTGCACGAATCCATGGTTTAAAAATAACAAAAAATAAACACCGTGATGTAAGTACGTAAAAGACGATTATCTAACTCTGATGTTAACGTATAGTGCACGGACCAAGCACGTCAGGAGCTCTTGCAGCGCATAGAATATATTTGAATAGTTTTTTGCGCTTTATAAATCTTATGATGATGATGATGATGATGATGATGATGATGATGATGATAATTATAATAATAGTAATAATAATAATGATAATAATAATAATAATAATAATAATAATAATAATAATATTATTATTAATAATAATAATAATAATAATAATAATAATAATAATAATAACATAATGCAAAATCCACAAATAAGACTTATTTCTTAATTCAGTTTTAACAGTCATTTATTAAATTACTTACTTGCAAGTTTTACTCTACTATGAATGATTACATGGAGTATTTTGTACTTAAAGTCGGTTTAGTGCAACACAAAATAACTTGGCACTAAATTGACATATTTGAAACTATATTATTTAACAATGAACTGGTAAATTTCATACTTTCTTATCATTCTGTCATTTCGTTCTTTTGTTTAGAAACGGAGAATTTGCCAGTAAATTTTGAAAAGGAAAAAAAACGCGCTTACAATTATCAATATGATACTATGTTTTGTTGTGTACGAAATTAAGAACAGAAAATCTTTTTGAAAGTGGGAAAGGGCTAAAAACCGATTGCAAAAATATTGGGAACGACGGGCTTGCACAGAATCGCAGTACACACATATACACTTACAAATGACAGGCTTGTACAGAAAGCCAGAAAGAAATTATTATCTTTTTCAGTCAAACAGTCAAACATTGTATAAACGATAGAGTTATATTGACTAATGCCTCTGTCGCATAAAGTACACATTTTACCTGACTAAATGAGAAAAAACTCCTTCGACTTTTTTTTAAACACAAAAAACCTTTATTAGTTAAAAATCCCCTCACAATCAAAAGTGAAAATTGTATTGTCTCTTTTTGAACGATTTTGGTATAGCAGCGAGCCCAAGAAGGTTAAAGCCTATCACACGTCAATAATTTATAATCTTAGCATCTACCAACATGACATTGTGATTCCGTATTTCATCTGAAAGGCTCTCTCGAAGACTATAAGGCACTTTACTGCTCCATCAGTCTCAATTAGTGACGTATTTTGTATCAGTATGTGCAGTGGCAAATCATTTGCTGAGTGCGCTAGTTATATTAGAAATAAAACGAAGGCGAAAAGAAAGGGCGTATAGGTTAAATCAAGTTCTCTTACCTGTTCCTCCATGCAAAAACAAAGGTGGAAAACTACATGTAATGTCTAACAAAATTCGAGCAAGGGCTTTCTGGTCTTGCAGTCAAATGGCTAATTCCTAGGCTACGAAGTCTTTCAGTGGATTTGGCAGACCCGGTACACCCTTTCTCTCTTTTTTTTTTCCATTTCCCACATTTATATAGAAGAGAAGAGAAAGATGTTAAAGCTTTACCCAATGTATGTTCCTCTGTTTATGTTGAAAGCATATAGTAAGGTGACTTCACACCCCAGAGAATCTTTCCTACATTATTTTGTTTTGAGCAATCGAGTACGGTAATAAAGAGCAATGCATACCAAATTATGACACAACTGTGAATGATTTTCGATGACTACAGCCAGATCACATAGAGATCAACGTCCAGTAGAAGCAGTAATACACCTATCAATTGTAAGACGCACCCCTCGACCCCCGGGAATGGTGCGTCACTTGTCAAACGTGGGTCGGATTTTCATATACCATGACGCACCTGTGTGTCTCGACTATGACGGACCATTTTCTTACAATGACTGTGCCTAGGCCTATTTAAACGTATACAAACTGTGACGCACCCTATTCACCATGCTGTGACGGACCAAATGCTTCCATGACGGTACCCTGCGTCATTATTTGTTGGTAAATGACCCACCCATGACGCACCATTCCCGGGGGTCGGGGGGCGTCTTGATAGGTGTATAATTATAATAGGCACTGGTGGAAGTACTGCTTCAACTACTAATACTTCTCATACTGCTGCAAGTACTGAGAGTAAATGAGACTGAATATATTTTATTCCACGTTGAGAGTGTTATATGTCGTAACTTTGCTGCTCCTCATAAATTATTCCTTGTAAACCTAATACTTTATTATCCCGTCAATATACCTCCATGGCTGCGAGTTTATAAATTCTTTCCATCAAGTATATTTAGATGTTCAATTCTTTGTCCTTTTTTGATGATCTCTATATATTTTTTTTCATATTCAGTCAAGCAGTTGTGGTCTCATGATAACAAGTTCCATGATCATATCTTCCTTTATGGAATTCATTAATTAATGTTTAATAAGCTTTCAATTCTTATACAGTTAATATGTCCACGAGCTCGTTGACAATTTACGTTTAAGAGCCTTTATTCTTGTTCAGGTTAAGAAAAAACCCCATTGATATATCATGACTGTATGCTCCGCAATAACAGCTTCTCACATACACATACACACACATAAGCAAACAACATTCATGTACACACAAACACTATGTCCACACAAACGGACGCATTCAAGGACATACACATCGATACATGTATGTGCATGCATAGAATAAGATACTCAGATGTTAATTAAAACGAATACAAAAACACAAACACAGACACATAGACACACATACACAGACACAGACACAAACACAAACAGACACACACACACAAACACACACACACTTACACACACATACAGACACACAAACACACACACAAACGCACATAGACATGAGCAAACAACATTCATGTACACATTTTAACACTATGTCCACACAAACGGACGCATTCAAGGACATGCACATCGATATGTGCATGTAATGACTAAGATACTCAGATGTTAATAAAAACAAATGCAAACACACAAAACACAGACACACAAACACACATACACAGACACACACAAACAAACAAACACAAACAAGTAAACAGACACACACAAACACACACATACATCCAGTCAAAATTGATACTAATGTATCATACCTATGCATCTTGGTTCAGTTGAGCATTCTGTGTGTCGTTTTCTGAGAGAATTATATGAAAGACAAGGATTAGATACTCACAACTAATCTTTTAAAAAGAAAAAAAATCCGCAGTTGGAAAGTTATGAAGATTTAATAAATATTTTGTCCTCCGTAACAGAAAATGAACAATATGACGAAGTAATAAGAACACCTTTTCATAACTTAAGCCATTGTAACTGAATCTCTAATTTGTAACCATGAAATCAGTGTTAAGCCATAAAAATATTACAAAGAACCGGTTTGTATGTTTGTTTTCCATGGTGAATTCTTTGTAATTTAATTAATCGTCAGTATATTTATTGATTAGAAATAAATACCTCGTATGAGGAAAAAGAAAAAAAGCAACTCACGCCACTGCGTCATCAAAAAATCTAAACGTGAAAAGACTTAAAATACATATATACCCCGGGAGTGATGACCACCTCCAGTCATCCAGACACACACACACAAAATCTAAGAATACGCCACTTCAACAACTGTCAATAAAGAAAAATAAAAATTTATAGAAATTGAATTCCCCGTCCATGATAGAATGTTTACTTTTACGACAGAGCCGAATACTGCCATGGATGTAGTAGCGCCCAAGACACACTTAGCAATTCCGCCCGGCGCAATGTATGTAAAATTATACACCACCATTTAAAGACCGTTTACTTTGTACGATCACCGGTGTTTTGGAGACCCTCCGGTACTAAACTAATTGGTCGTTCGTTCAAGCTATTGGGGATTCTGAGTTACAAAGGCATGGTCATTGGCTAAAGAAAGAAAATGTGTCATCCACGAGAAATAAGTTCGAAAAGAAGGTGGAAACGCAAAGGTCGCTTAGTTCCCATGATACTGGGAAGTGGACTTAAACGCCGGCAGCTATAATTTAGGTCCTTTATCTCAAGAATGCATTTTATAAGTGCAGCACAAAATTTTCGAGAGAATTTATAACCACGCGAATAAACAATTTTAACCCACTTCGAAGATTAAACCTCTTCAATTTTAATGAAATTGGATTTTTGTAAATAAATCCACGTAGGCCTACGTACGAGACGGAGCATTGCATCTCTGACATACTTTCGAGCATCTACTAGGTTGAACAAGTTATTACCGTTTTCTGCTCATATTTTGCGGATGAAGTAGCAAGGAGATTAGGTATGACGGGGTTATAAGCGCTTAACAGGCAGCCAGGGTAAATAATCCCCAATTTCTACTGGATCGACATGGGTACAGTGACTGGGGTAATGTGAGGCGTGCACCAACGAATTGATAACAAAACTATAAAACCCTTGCGTCCCCTAGCCTTAATTAACTTCATTTTCAATCATAATCTTGAAATAAATCTCAGCATGATATTTAAGTTGTAATAAAATCCCCCAAAGTAATTGCATTTTGAACATAGCATCATTATTTCATTCAGTACACGTGGGTTTATTTAAATTTAAAGTAAGTAAGTTAAATTTATTTTTCCTTGATTACAACTTAACATAAAAAGATATTTAATTATTACTGATCCATGTAAAATACATGTGAAGGAGTAGATCGTAAATTAAACCGATGACCTGTATGGGGGCATGTTCATAATATAATGTATATTCGAATATTTTGTTAATCATTACGATGTATATTCGTTGATAAATTGGGCGTCTCCATCTTTCCTTTATAGCAATTAAAGACACGACTACGTCTGGGTAACACTAATTATTATTCTAAATTGTATCACAATACACAATTCATATTTTAAGGGCTACTTACTCTTCAAGCTCCGTTTGCATATTAGTCCACTTGTATGATTATGAAGTAACATTATGTTTAGCTTAAATTCAGATTCAGATTCAGATTCAGATTATTATTTTATTGTCCTCAGCGGAAATTCACTTTGTTGGCATATATGTACATACATTATTTACATAAATTATATTACACAATACAGATACAAATTCAATTAATATTCACGTATGTACACAAAACATACAAATACATTTTTAGATGTTACAGTCATCGTACACACATTAATTCATTTAGGTATATAATATTTTGATTGAGAGTGGAGAGCAAATATAATTATTATTGCCATTGTTATTGTCATTACTTCAGTTATTATATTGTTGTCGTTATATTATTACATGTATTATAGCTTATGATATGTTAAAACTGAGGATATTGAATGTATTATTAAAACTATACACTCTTAAAAATTCCGGGTCAGTTTGACTCTGAGAAAGGATCCGTTGGGGGCACACCCGGAAAAAGGTCAGGTTTAACCACATTCCGGGTCAAATTTGACCAAAATCCAAGTCAGGTTGACTCATATTTTGGTCAACCTTGACCCGGAATATGGTTAAAATTGACCCTTTTCCGGGTGTGCCCCCAACGGATTCTTTTCCGAGTCAGTCTGACCCGGGATTTTAAAGAGTGTATCCTTCAAAACTTTACTTTTATATTGTATGGTACATCTTAAATTTGGTAATAACCCATATATACTGTGATAAAAAGAGTTTTAATAAGGGTTCCAATCTTTTTGAAAGCGGCACCATTTTTGGTGCACTATTTTGTGCTAAAAAGTTCTCATTGACACCATACTACCAGAATTCGTGCTATAAAAAACTATGTCTTCGTCAAAAAATGCTTATAAATACCCAAAATCTTTGTCATAATTGTGACAAAATGCTTCTAAAGTTACCCTTTTATGGTTAAAGTGTACAATAAATGAAACCAAATCCAATATCTTATTTGGCATACACTTCGTAAATCACCTCAGTTAACCTCATATCTGTACCGTGACAACTTAACTTCCACAGAATTTTCATGAGACATTCTGAGTAACATAATATAATCATCATCATCATCATCATCATCTTCTTCATCATCATCATCATCATCATCATCATCATCATCATCATCATCATCATCATCATCATTGTTCCCCATCATTTTCTACTATGGGGGATAGGGTCTCCTCGTTACTGCCATCCCGTCTTTTCTTATCTATAGGCAACTCCAAATTGACCATACTTCCACCCTCCTTCATACAATTCATTTATTGGAAGGCACTTTTAAATGTCATAGCCACAGTTTAACATTAACTACAGTTAAAAATATCTGAGCTGCATAATCCTTCATGCTCTAAGTGTCTTTGATAAGGTCTAAAAATGAAGCCCTGAAAAAATTGCACTTCAAAGTGATCATTTAGGGCTTTTCCTGACCTGGTCTGTTTCCTCCCATAAACTATGCAGGTCTGCCTAACTGAAACTCGGGTTGAGTACTAACTTGTTTATACATGCATACCATCCCAGTGGCCCCATAACATTTCAAACTTTTGTTGCTAGGATTTTGTGTCTATATAAGCACTACTATGTAGCTCAGATATCAAAGTTTGACAGTTTTTTTAAATTGAAGTTCCACAATGTTAGCCTTTCACTTTAATGACATGATTGGCAACACTTAGAAATTGCTCAAGAACCAAATGGGTTGAAACATACAAACTATACCCCAGCTGGAGTGGATCTACAAGCTAAAGGGATTTGTCTTTGATTTGTTTACTTAAGGAGAATCAAGCATGAACATACCAGTATTTTATTTCTCTCGAGGCCCAAGAGAAATAAATCCCATAGGAAGCTACACAACAAATTTGCCTGCCACAAGGGATATTGAAGGTAGTTATTTAAGAATGAGTCAATGTTGGATCACACGATTTTCACAGCAAAATCATTGCATAGTTTACTTGAGTCTAGAATAGTTTTACCCCAAGTTGAGCACTACCCGCAATCATGCTTTTTATCTTGAAACCAGAGTAGCAAACAGGCATAATGCGGCGGATATACGCAATCTTTCTCTACTGAAACATCCATAGGCAGGAGGAAGGAAATATTATAATATTTGATTTATCATATTTGGCATATGATATATGATAAAATTCTGCATTTCCTTCTGAAACTCCCACTCATTAAATCCTTCTTCCTGTTCTTTTTGTAGTTTCTCCCACAATTTCAGTTTTGTAGCTAAAGTTTGGTCTGCATCGTATCTTTAATCAACTTATATAATCAGTTTCATTATTGGCCAACCCGGTAGGCGGTTGCCCCATTGAAATTGTAATGCGTTTTACGACGCTCACCACAAAACCTAAATACAAGTGACAGAGCATTTCTCTTATATACAAAGAGTGTTACTGAATGCATTAGGTGAATAAAAAGATGAAATTTACTTCAGACCTGAGTTTCAGCATTACAAGTGACGGTTTAAAAATAGTATATTATTTTCGTCAATGATGTGTTGTACATGTATATTGTATAAACGTATTTTAAATTCGTGTATTTCCTGATATTTTTACTCCTTCAACCCCAATACCTTCCATTCTTCATTTTATTTCATTTCCATCTTCCAAGCATCCGTTACTTTATGAAATAAAACGACAAAATTATATAATTTGCCGCATACCAAATACTGAATCCTAATATATTAGCCTTTAAAAATCCTGCGGGAATGCTATAATTTTGATTATTTCATTGCATTTTTTTAGCGTTTTATTTTCGTCTCTTACACCATAAAACATAAAGCATACAGCGACTAATAAAACGTAAATATCCAGATCTGTATTTATGATGACCTCCAGGGAAAGAACGTAGCATACACGGAAAGTGAATAAAGAAGAAAAAGTGAAAATTCTCACGCACGAAGACAAGGATAGCTTGAAGAAAATGTTTTCTTAAAAGTAGTAGATTTTTTTTGTATATTTTTTTAGTGACATGGTTCTTGTAAGTACATCCTTGTATGACAATTAGAAGTAATATTCCACAAGTCATTATACATTACATTGTTTTGAAAACATTGCAGAAAATGTGGAAATCAAGTTTTGCCTTTGCGAGATATATTTCTTTGAGAAAGATTTTACAAACACAAACTGGGAATTTAGTACATGTAATTAAGTTATATGTCGGGAAACTGCAAATAACATTATGGAATTTAGAACTTGTACACAAACTGTATAAATTTGCCTTACTGATACATGACTATGACGTGATACCTTGGCTACTTTCTCTTATGTCCATCTGTAGATTGTAGATACTGTCGTCTTATCTAAATAAAATTATTTCTCTTATTTATACACACATACATACATACATACAGTTAGACAGGCAGGCAGACAAACAAACAGACCCGCCGATAGAAACATACACATTATATTAAATATTAAAACTATATATATCGTACTTTCATTGTCAGAGTTTGATAATGTAACTTGTCTGATGACGAATGGTTATATTTTGTGGCATATAGTGAGTTGCATTTTAGATGAAAATATTATGTGCATTCTTGATTTGACATGCTACAAAATAGTGTAGTAAACCTAGATGTACAACGTCAGTTACCATCTGATTATGTTGTTTGATGTTGCGATATGACATTTATTCCGAGGGCATCAGATATAAAACTATATGATCTTGAATTCGAGAGTAATCGCTGAAGAGAAAAGCTTATTGAAGATGTCAGCACTTATATGGTAAATGTACTTAGACGAAGCATAATGAGATCTTATCGTATTTATAATGTCGCTGGGGATTTGAAATGATACACTTAATTTAATCACAATGAACATGTAATGCATTTCGCTCACATATCAGCAAAATTAAATGGGAAAGTAGAATAATACATTGTTGTATTATTATACGCTGTGTGTGTGCATGTGTGTTTGTCTGATTTGTATGTGTACATGTGTGTGTGTGTGTGTGTGTGTAGTGTGTGTGTGTGTGTGTGTGTGTGTGTGTGTGTGTGTGTAGTGTGTGTGTGTGATGTGTGTGTGTTGTTGTTGTGTGTGTGTGTGTG
>JZLH01S0109572.1:23085-38040 GCA_001188425.1 Eucidaris tribuloides | reverse complement strand
ATCGTTGTTGATCGATATTTCTCTATTATTTATCTATCTACATTATCTATTTATCTATCTATCTATCTATCTATCTTTCTATCTATCTATCTATCTATCTATCTATCTATCTATCTATCTGTCTATCTATCTATCTATTTATCTATCTATTGATCTATCTATTGATCTCTCCCTCTATATATATCCATTTATCTTTTTATTAAGCTATATATTTATATTTGTATCTACAGTGTATATCTACATTCATACTAATCAAAACCTATTTCTAAATATTATATATATGCCTATATCCCTATATCTATAAAGTGAGAAAATATTTCTCCCCCTTCTATATATGTATACGTGCATTATCTTTCCTGTTTATCCACCTCTGCCACTGTAACATATAAACTCACACTGTATATATCCGGGTGTACTAGTTAACTGAATTTATTGCAACATGGTCAATTTGATATTTCTCGTTTCGAGATAATTAGACCTATTAGGTATTTTCTCATTTCAAACCAGATTCACTAAAACTATTTCATTAAAAAGGGATCCCCCTACCACCGTCCGAGGCACAAACAATAATTACTTGAACATCTCTGTTCGAACTCATTCAGCGGGACGGTAAGCACGTTGATTCCAATTTTGACGTCCCGGGTTGACGTCAAAATATAAGTCGTATTTACTTCTACCCGTTTATGAAGGGATACTTTTAGTAAGGTATAGCTATCTGTATATCTATATCTATCTATCTATCTATCTATCTATCTATCTATCTATCTATCTATCTATCTATCTATCTATCTATCTATCTATCTATATCTATTCCTATCTATCTACAATGCCGACCGAAAGTATCGTCACGTTCCAAACGCGTTCACAGAAACACGTTCCTTGAAACGATGTTCAAACGCGACGAAACGCAAAGCCAGCGTAGTAAATGCGTGCCTTGCGTTAACTGAAACGAATTCGTTTCTGGAATCGCGTTTGTACGCGATCGGAACGTGTCGATACTTTTGGTTGTCACTGTATCTATCTATCTATCTATCTATCTATCTATCTATCTATCTATCTATCTATCTATCTATCTATCTATCTATCTCTATCCATCCATCCATATGTACGTTAGACGGGAAGTGTCAACGGTGTAAAGCATAAATTCAGCATTTATTTGAAATTTACTTTTATGATGTATATTTCGTCTGATTAATCGAGTGTTAAAGGCACTGTACAACAATGTTTCCATTTAAAAAAATGTAAGCTACATGATCCCCCTGCTAGTAGTGTCTTTGATAAGGTCTAAAAATGAAGCCCTGAAAAAATTACAGTTCAAAATGATCATTAAGTGCTTTAAAAGAGTAAAAATCATTGTGAGACCATACCAGTTTTCCCCCATAGACTGCTGTGTTGCAGATTTTCTATCGGCCGAGAGTAATTCATGTGCCAACTTTTATCTGTAAATATTTTACCAGTGACAGTATAACCGTCTGAAATTTTGTGTTCTAGGGTGTTTGTGTATTCAAACACTGTCAGATATGTCAGATAGCAAAGTGTTACAATTTTTTTAAACGGGTCTTCCACGATGTTATATAGTGAAACAAATTAAAATCTAATGTTTAAACATTCTCCAAAGTAGAGAATTTACCATAAGATTTACACTAATTGAGACATTGGCTGATTCGATCATTGTCATGGATTGAAAAAAAAATAGAAGTTAATTTCAGTTCTACCTAATTTAGATCTCCTGCTCCATAAAGAAAAGCGACACGCCGAATTACTCACAGCGCGGTATAATTAGATAACGAAATTACATTGCAACATTCGTCGGAGAGACGTTATTTTCCGCATTTTTCAATAGTTGCTACGGTTATGTAGGGTCGAAATTACGTTATAGTCGCCTGGATGTTTATCCTACAAACATTGTTCCCGTGGTAACGCTTCGCTTCTGGATATGTCGCAAGAAAACATTATAAAATCGAAGCCTCGCCATGATTGGCGTCGTACAATTTATATTAACTGTACAGCGATATCCATGAAATTGAAAGTTTTGGAAGAGTGTATCGATTTATCTTCTGAATTTCTTTGAGGAGACTCGACAGATTTTATTGAAAGAGAAGTCACCATGCGAACGGACTTCCGAAAAGATGCAATATTGTGCACTATCGCATAACTGCATAAAGTGGTACACCTAAGGTAATAACAGAATCTAACGTCTCATATTATTTCTACCTTTAGTTGTCTTTTTATATTAACATTCGTGAATCCGAGAGAGACGAGAAGTGAATATCACTTATATGATGATTTCGGGACAGGGTATTGATAAAAAACAAAACAAAACAAACTTTGGAGCCAAAACTCACGTAGACAACTGAAAATGTTAAAGACGAGTAACATTTTTGGGAGAAAAAAATATTATCCTATAAAATGAAAGAATTTATCAACGCGGATTTAACCAGACTTGAGTTTATGTTCGATAACCAGTGTCGAGTTCTGAAGACCCTTTTGAAACTAACCTTTTATTTCATATATTTTCCAAAAATCACAATTTCAATCAAAGTCAATGCAAACACAAAACAAAGTTACAATTTGACTTTATACCGGAAAACTGATAATTACAACCCTGCCGGAAAGAACACAGTGTTCCACAGTGTGTTCACAGTGTGTACACATAGTCGGCTATGTGAAAATGCCCGAATCTAACAGTGTGGCGATGATATCACACCGTGGTGGGTGTTTTTCACAGAGTGTTTTGTTACACACTGTGTTTTGTTCCACACTGTGAACTGATGATTCACAATGTTAAAACGATCGAATTTAACACGCAGTGAAGAGATTTCACACTGTGTTCACATTGCGTTTCACATTGTGTTTCACACTGTGGGACACTGCGTTCTTTCCAGCATGGGAATAAACATAGATGCATCTCTTACTGCTTTACCACAAACCATCTCAAATTATCGCCATTATTCAGTGGGTATGAATGCTGTCAAAATAGTTAGAAAAAAAGTATAGAGCTCTGAGCAACAGTGCTATGTTGAAGAATTTTTTTTTAATGTGAAGTGTCAACTTCAAATAGATGTAACTTTTGACACATGCATAGCAGTGTATCCCCTTGCAAAGGCCGTTAATTATGTCGTGTGTCTATGCAAAGGCCGCTAATATCATACACAATGAATGCAGTTAATGGCTTTTGCATAGACACACGACATACCGTAGAGTAAACTGCCTTTGTATAATTACACGACGAATTATGGAGAAAGGTTTTGTTTAACAAAAGTTGTAGATTAAAGTAATGCAAAGTTTTTGACAATGTTCTGAAGATTTTAGAAGTTACAAAAGATCATGTAAAGTTCTCTAACTGGGATCAGTGGATGTCCATGAATGTAAAGAAAATGTACAAACTTTTCCCTATTTCACAGAAAATCTATGCCAAATGTCAAATGTGTAGGAAAATATAATGCAGACCTACAAGTTTCATGTATGATTTAGACAGGGTTATTCATGTACTATACAACAGCGTTGCAATAAATGACATTACCGACATTTTGTTACAATGATTGAAAGGGTAACATTTGACGTACAATTGTACCGGTGACGTTTTAAGAGTAAATTTCCTAAACAAACCACGTTTCTTTCCATGTTATTGTTTTAAAATGACACAAGCGTAAAAATTACATGGGGGGGGGGGAATAGATTGTAATTCACATTAAGTAGCATCAGTTTTGTTGCTAAGGGATTTCAATTACTTTCATTTTGGCAAGACGTGCATCTCATGGATGAATGAATACTGTACACTTTTATATTATCTGTAGTAATATGTCGAAAATAATGATGCATTGCTTTCTGAAATCGTGTAGCGGACACGGTTTCAATTCGCTACACTAATCTCATATTACGTCCGCCATGTGATTATCTTACCTGGGATCACGGAAAGACAGACTCGATCGCTTTAACCGAGCGAGAGAAGAACAGAGGTTAACATTACTGACATCTGTGGTAGACTAACAATGATTTTCAAATGTTCCATGCAGACTTCCAATGACTGGATACAATATTTAAGATACAAAATCTTGAAAATGAGGAAACAAATATTGTGACTAAGTTTCGAAGCACAAATACTCCTTTTGGAAGTTGAATTTAACTAAACGGCATTTAAGTTACAGACGTGATTTTGCAACACTTTAACTGACAGTTATCTTATCATTTTATCTTATCCTTCTGTAATTACCAACCGTTTAGTGTAACGACTTTTGTATATGGTCATGTAAGGTATCAACGTTGGCTTTAGACCGATTTGGTGAGGTAAATCAAAATCTTTAATTTGAGTCCAAAATTTAAATGAACGAGGTAAAAATACATAAATTATAAGATTAGGGAATTATGAAAAAATCGGCAGAGGGCTTGCAATAAATAATTAACAAAATTCTTTAAACAAAATCTTTTTACTAGAGCGTGCCAGAATGTTTGTATACATTCTGCCCGCGGTCTAAAATTTAAGGGAGGGGTACATTGACCCTACTACCCCCTCCTCTTTATGTCGTCGAACATGCATACAACACTATCTGATTTCCGCCGAGGAAATGATGGGGGAGGTGAGACGAGTTGTTGTAATAGACCTGCTGATAAAGATGAGCTGTGTCGCTTGTCGGCGTCGAGAACAGAGAACGGTACGTTACAACGACGTGATACAGATACCCTAGGACCATCGACTGCATTTATCGGCATACTCCTACATTTGGGAAAGAACCCAGTGTACTTTGTCTGCAGAGTACAACGACTCTTTCACCACGAGCTGACATCTATAGCTGGCGACAGTAATAGACTGTATAATAAGCCGGTGAGTCGAAAAGACATGACCTTGACGCGTGGAGGGGAGACTGTTTTACAATTTCATATACGAGAACTGAGTGCTTGAGCACAGTGGCGTAACAGCCGGGGGGAGGGAGGGGGCAGTGGGGCACACTGTCCCCCCGAAAAAAAATCAGCGGGAAAATCCACTAAAAAACCGGGAAAAATGAAAGGAAAGACGCACATTTTGGACTTACCGGGTCAAGCCCCCCCCCCCCGATAACAGACACCTCTTACGCCGCTGCTCCAGCATAACGTCTGTGGAGCTTTCCACTACCAGAGGCGGCGCCACGGGGGAGGGGGAGGGGATATGGTTGTCAAAATTGGGCCACCGAAAATGAGGAGGGTTTTGGTGTTTTTTCGCCATACACGTACCAAGGATCCACGGTATCTAAACTCCTCAAAAAAAGTTTGGAAATCTGAGTTTGATCGGTTATATCTCCCGTTTCGTAGAAATAATCATTGCAAGCTTGGTATCATCGGAAAGATTATTTAATTTTCTTTAAAATGGTACCCTACTTGTTATGATTATTTCACCAGGGAAAGGGCGGTGTCTTAAAATGTGGTGTAAAGTGTAAATTGAAAAGCTGCAAAATGACCAAAGTTCGGTTAGTCACCCAATTGTTGTTGTTGTTGAAAAGTGAGTTTTCCATTGTCTCTTTGGTTGTTATACGCTCTAATGTGAACATTGACATGGATTGAAGAAACACCTGCAAAATAAGCAAGCAACAACAACAAAAAAGTGCAAAAAAAAAAAACATGTATGGCCATTAAAACTGGACATTAGACATTTAATCTCACGGACACTTTCACCAACAATTTACACCACAAAGTGATAAAAAAGGTCAGGAGCTTTGATGTTAGCATGGATTTCTCAGAGAGAGGGTATCAGCAGCGAGAATGACTATCCTGCTGCAGCCCAAACCTCACCCCATTGAAACAATTTGTGGGATCAACTTGCCGGCTGTACGGAAGAGAGTCACAAAACAACACAATTGGCAAAAGGTTTGCGTCAATTTACTGATTGATACGAGTGGAATACCAACCAACAGCAACGAATCACAAAAGCTCATCAACAGCATGTGGAAGTGGTGCAGGCGGTAGTGCAGGTACGTGGGTCTTGTCACACCCATACTGAACTGCTATCATGTATTAAATAATGAACATTGATGAAATCAAAGACCATGGGAAGATAAACCATGAAATCCATGCAAATCAAGCCCCTATACACTGGTTTATCACTTGTGTGTAAATGTGGTGAGATTAATATCCTGTGAGATGAAATGGCCTTATATCCAGTTTTAATGGCCGCTACCATGTTTGTTTATTTGTTTTTTTCCACTCACTTTTGTTGTTGTTGTTGCTTTAACTTGTGCAGGTGTTTCTTTCAAATCCATGTCAATGTTCACATTAAGTGCATAACAACCAAGAGACAAAAAAAACTCACTTATCAACAACAACAAAAATTGGGTGTTTTACCGTAACATTGCTCATTTTGCAGCTTTTCAATTTACACTTTGCACCACATTTTAAGACACCTCCCTTTCCCTGGTTGCATAATCATAACAAGTAGGGTATCATTTTAAAGAAAATTAAATACCTTTTCCGATGATACCAAGCTTGCATTGATTATTATTACGAAATGGGAGATATAAGCGATCAAACTCAGATTTCCAAACTTTTTTTGAGGAGTTTATTTGCACCACATAACAGTATTCTTACCAACATGATGACCCCCTTTTTTCTTGTCGCCAAATTGCCACAGTATTTTTTTACCACGTTAAAATGGAGATACACACAGGGATCAAGCATGACAATGCCAAACCTGCACCTATAGGCACCTATGTTACGCAGCTGTAAGCAACACTACGTAAATGTACGCTAGGTCTACGCAAGTTGACGCAAATTCATACGTAATAGTACGCAACACTATTCCCTGTCCGGAGCGAGTCACAGAAGATTTTTGGTGAAACTTGGGTAGGTTAGCGTATTGTTGCGCACAGTAACGTAGTGTAGGCTTGTGTAGACTTGCGTAGAAACAATGTTCCAGTGCTCTACGCCGAGGGTATGCGAAAAAAAGTAAACATGTTTAATTTTGTGCTTCCATTTTGCGTAACTAACCCTTTTGCGTCTCTCGGCGTATTGTTACATACGATTGCGTAGCCACAGCGTATGGCAGAGTAGTCGCTACGTAAAACTAGGTAACCCCCTTAAGATTTTACCTTGTTGCCGCCCCTGTCTCCCACACACCTGAAATGCGACAATCACATGTATAATTATGTGCACATTGTGGTGTTGTCCTTGTCATACAATTACAAACTTTTGATGTTTTTTTGATGAACGTTGTAGCATTAGCTACATAGTTGAGATTCATGAGATTAAAGATATTAGAGAATAATATTTTGGAGGTACGCTGCTGGAGATTTTGTACTTAAATAAATCATGCAAGATAAAAACAAAACAAAACAAAAAACAATAAATACACACACACACACACACACACACACACACACACACACACACACACACACACACACACACACAAACACACCATTTTCACCGATCAGAATCGAATATTTAGAACTTGCGTTTTGGATATTCATATACCGTTCAAACGCAAATTTTCTAGCAACGGGTCCACGGACTTTCTCGTCTAACTGAACTCCGAGACAATACAATTACTGCGGTGCTAAAATTAACACACCATGGTGTTATCCAATACAGATACCAAATACAATGATATGAATATCAAAACCATGGGTGTGATTCATTTGGAGACTAAGAACGAGATATCTCGTGTTGGGGTCTATGGAAAATCCGTGTCATAACAAAATCAAATCATTTCCAACGGGTTAACACGGTTAACACAGAATAATGATTTTTACATTAACCACACCAAACTTACTAAATTAACACCAAGAGTGTTGAAATTCACGCTTATAACACTTTTCTGTAAAACTTTATAAACACTTGAACAATTTTATCTGAAAATCATTTACACTTTTAGTTAAAAAATTTGTGTTTTACCTATATGATATCAAAAGTTCGTGTTTATTTCTGGAGCACTTCATAAACACTTGAACACGTTTCATAAACACGTTTAGGTGTTCACAAAATGTTTCTTGACGCGATTATGATTTTCAACACTTAAACGTGTATATGATTTCATATTAAACGCGTTCAAGTGTTTACGAAGTGTACCAGAAATAAAGACGAACTTTTAACGTCATATTTGATACACATAATTTCTAACTAAACGTTTTTATGACTTCCAGATTAACGTGTACGAGTGTATATAAAGCAGTTTGGTATTTATACAGTGTACATCTGGTATGTGACTTAAATCAAACACCAGATAATAGTTATTGTGATTGAAAAACAATAACTTTATTAGATGAAGGCTGGAATTTGTGGAATTTGTTAAATACATTTTGATTGATTTACAGTGTGTAATGACGTTGTATTTGATGTACTGATGGTAAAACTGTTAAAACATCGTACTAATGAACACCTGAATAATAGATTATTTCAAATGTTCAGATTTACATAATTATATGGAATGAACAAGAAATAATTGTCGGTAACTTATCAATACAATAAAATGGAAATAAATTGTTAAAATACCACTGGAAGAATACAACGGGTTAACCGTGGTAGGCCCTACACGAAACATGAAACTCCATATGGTAATAATTGTGTTTTCTGAAGCCATCGCCAAAAATGCGTCGAACAAACCGTACGACCATAAGCGAGATGGATTGTTATCGAAATTCTGAATGAGATTCATCCATGTAGCCCCACTATCTCCAGGCACTTCGGTGGAAATAAAAAGCTACCTCGAAATGATTGAAATGGATTCACGTTTTGGCCATGTATGACAACATTATGGAAATGCATAATGTGGAATTTTTGTGTCATCCCTTGAACCCCCTTTTCCTCAAAACAAGCCGACGAATTATTGTCAGCGCCACGGTTCGGAGCGGTCTTCGTTTGTTATGACAGTACAACTTACATTTTATTACATTACTGGTTGCTAGATATGACCGCACTCTGTAGGCAATGTGCATGTGTTCAATAATTCCATATTTTCACCATCTGTCTCTTAAAAAAAATCTCTCCCGTATCAAGTTTTTAGGATATCACATTGTTATGTGTGTGTTTTTTCTTCAACGTGAAATTCCTGTGACCGGTTATGGAGGCTCCGTTTTGTCTCATTATACATGCGCACAAACACAGCTCGAAGTAGTCTAAATATTTTTGAATTGGATACAAATCGAGTTTTCACGAGTATGTCTCCTGATATTCTGCTCCCATGGAGACAAACTCTTAGCAGCAAAAAAATACAGAAATAAAGGCACGAATTGCTGAATTCGAAAACAGGTTTTGCTATTCTGAATATATTTTCTAATGCATGTATAGTGGTGATGTCCACATACAAGGAAGCTGGCGTGAAATCGTTGAAGTAAAATGTTGACATGTTGGAGACGATTTGATTTCACTATAACACGCATTTTGCATAGATCCCAACACCAGTTAACTCGTACTTAGTCTCCAACGCTTAAACTGCCTAAGACATCTTTAGACTAGCTGCATGGGTGAAAAACAAACGATCAAGTTCATTCATTAATCCTTTGAAACCCTAGTTTCCAATGAATGAATGAATGATTGAATAAAGATAAATAAATAAATGAATAAATAAATAATTAAATAATTACCATCTTTAAATATGATCACTGCTTTATTCAGCAGGTCATCAATCAAAAAAGCATGACAAACGATGAATGCATATGATACACAAATGGACATAAAAAGATTTTCAGACATGTAACATTAGTGGGAATATTCCTTGGGTTTGCCAAATGTTCTCCGTAGTGCTACAGAATACATTACATGAGCAAAGAAATGAACATGAACACAAGCACTGAAGGATATTACTGGTAAATGTCTAGGTTGGCAAATAATATGGGTCACCGATGATCATTAATGGGTTTAAAAAATAAAACAATAAAGGGAACGTTGCCGTAATTTGTATTATCGTGGATGTATGTTGAGAGTAAATAAAGCATATTCTGTAAATAATCAAATAAACAAAATAATACAAACGCACACACGTTCACACACATTACACAATCACACACATACACACATAAACACGCACACACACACACGTTCACACACATTACACAATCACACACATACACACACAAACACAGACACACACACGTTCACACACAGACACACACAGACACACACACACACACGCACACACACACACACACACACACACACACACACACACACACACACACACACACACACACACACACACACACACACACACACACACACACACACACACACACACACACACACACACACACACAATCCTTGAAATCCATTTTTCCATTCAACACTTACTTAAAAAATAACTGTATACATTTTGATTACCAAGTATATACAAGTACAAATACCGTATATACCGTACATTATTTACAGCTCTAAAGTTACATCAAACGAGGCCTGCCTAAGTTAAATTTACTGTGAATACCACCCATGAATAGCTCTCTTTTGCCTCCATTTAGTCATTTTAAAACATCAATATTGAACAAGATTCCGGGAAAAGAGATAAATTCTACTATAGATTGAATATAGAAATGTTAAATAGCATACATCTTACGTAAATTGCAAAATCACTTGAACAGGTAATGGTTTTTTTTGTGCATTTTTTTTTTAGTCGGCATGAGCTTAATCTGTTGCCATTTACCCATTTTGACGACCCAACCCTCACACTAAAGGTATCCTTTTTCCTTTGTAAATGCATGGTGGGGGGAACAAAAATATCAAATTTTATTTGTCCAATAGTAGCCACCTAAAACGATCAAAGTTGGGAGTGATTTGTGATGGAATAGAAATAGATAGATTGTTATAATAGAAGATGAGGTTAAAAAAGATTCATGAGTATCCTATGTTACCTGTACACATTCATGGATGTTCGTTCAGTTGTAAAATTATCGAGTATTTTTTTGTAAAATAGAAGTGTACACAAATATGTAATAATAATGATAAAAATATCAACATATTCACTTACCTTAAAAAGGTTAAAGATGTTTTAGAATTTCATGAACAGTCTTTCAAAATATTTGACCTACTATCTATCCCTCTATCCCTCTATCTATCTACCTCAATCAATCAATCAATCAATCAATCAATCAATCAATCAATCAATCAATCAATCAATCAATCAATCAATCAATCAATCAATCAATCAATCAATCAATCAATCAATCAATCAATTAATCAATCAATCAATCAATGTATCTTTCTATCTATCTATCTATCTATCTATCTATCTATCTATCTATCCATCTATCTATCTAGCTATCTTTCTCTAAATCTTTTAAACCTAATTATTTCACTTACAAGTAAAGTTTCAGGTAAGTCAAATATTTGAAATTACATGTATACCTGTAGATACTGTGGGATTTAATTGTCTGAGTAGAAAATTATATCGTCGGGAACACCGGAAGCAGAGAAATCCATGTTGCAGAGTAATTATCTTCCTGTCTCTCAAAACAGGCAGGCAGTGAATCGATTTTCTTCTTGGCCATTTGAACGTACAGTACCATGAGGGGTTGCGATTATTATCATCCGAATAATGAAAAAAGGCACTCCATAACTTGCGGGAAACGAGTGTAGACACAAACATCCTGTAGCTGGAACATTCTACATACATTAAACGAAAGTCGACTTAATTAAGGAATTAATCGATAATATGATTAAAGGTAAGCGTAAGTAACACAAAATTGATAATAGCCAATGTATCCATTGCCATGAGCGGCAATTTCATGTGACGAGTGGGGGGGGGGCGGAAACATCGGAGGCGAAATAATTTTACCCCCGTGGAGGAAAAAGTGCGCTGCCATGATACAATTTTGTCAGTGTTAGAAGTGTGATAATTTGCACCCCCCCCCCGCATTAACAAAGTTTAATAGCTATTTTCGTACATTTGCCTTTGAAAGGTTTGCAGATACAAAATCTATCAAAAATGCTTTAAAAATTGAAAAAAATATTCAGCTTCAAAAATCGAGGGGGGGGACGATCCCCACGAAAAAATTCTAGGGTACGCCCCCCCCCCGAACCGCCTATGTCCATGACCCGTATGTTACTTACGCGGGGCGGCATCGACATAATGGCATTTTAGGGGTTTGTTATAGTTCAAAATGCATGTGCCGGTCTGCCAACGCCTCCCACGTTTGGAAAATCCTGGCTCCGCCTCTGCTTTCTGGTACAATTTAGCTCATATTCTGACGGGAGAGCAAGAAAGTTAACATTACTATCATTTAGTGAAAGAAATTATTCAGGGTTAAATTAACTGTTATATTATCTTGTATTATCATTGCTTTATTTTGGTTGAAAAGTCGGTAAAATACTTAAGAAATACGGAACCACTACGTGATGAAATAATCCCACAATCTATACGGTTGCCGAATGATTCATCTTTCTATAATAATCCAGGTGTAGCAATATCGGAATTACAACAGAGAGTTCTTGTAAATTTTAAATTTATCGTCAATGGATCAGCTCAAATTGAATCGGCCAATTCTTTAAATAATCATGATCTTATATCTTTACATTTGCGAATTCTACGGTACATAATTTTATCCCACGAATTTGCATGAACACCGTCTGATATTATGATTAACCCATTGAGAACTACGGGCTATATAGAAGCCAAAGCGTATCGCACACTCAGAGACGACGAAGAAGCCCAGAAAAATATATCTTCTTTTCGGTTACACTTACAGCATGTACAGTAAACGCTTAGGATTTGTTGCCTACAAATGCATTCTAGAAATACTCAGTTTTTGACCAGTGTGAATAAAGAAATTAAATAGACCTTGTAGACTGCTTTGTGTGAAGAGAACACACCGTGTAAGAAATCTGATTTATACTGACGCTTTAACATTTTTTTCCCAGCGCGTTTAATGTTGAAGTGTTGTTACTTTCGATCATCGATGGCGTGAAAAAAAACTTCGTATCTCAATGCTTAAGAACGCAGTCTTGCGATAGGAACCCAGATCTTGTTCTGTCCAAATTTCATCGGAAATCTCAAATACAGACCTAACGAAACCTGATTAAATGACTGCTATTCCACATTTTACCGTGTAAAAGCAGACACGTGTTTTGACTCACATCTAACTTTTTTTTTTTAGATAAGTGATGTCTTAGTTTGTACACAAAAATGGTTAAACATATAGTTTCTGTTCAGCCAAAGATAGTCCAAGCACATGGCGACTCGACTCTTAAATAGCTAGATATCCATGCACCGTAGGTTGATGACTTGCCGACCTTTCAATCTAATGATAGATGTGTTTGCCGCTAATGATCGAACTCGTTTACACATTAATCGCTGATACCGACACCGTACGTTAACAAGGTTTTCGCGTCGGTGTGCTGTGGTCCCTTTATGACGATATTAATGCCCAGTATTCACTAGCATACATAAACATGTTTTCTATTCAATATCGCACTCTTACCATGCATGTGCCCTTCCTTGTGGTAATTTACCTTCGAGACGTATTATCATTGTTATGAATCGCCAGGGTGAGAATAAACGTGTGGGTGCCACTGCTCAGAAAAGATGAAACAAACACGAAGAGACGCTAATGAATGGATGCCTGCCGCCCTCCAAACTGATCCAACTTTGTTTGAGTTAGGCTAATGAACGGCTGGTAACACAAGTCTGTTAGATGAAACGACTCATATCGCGCATCCGCCAGGGGCTGGGAGAGCAAGTAATATGCGTGTTTTGTTTTAAGATTTAAAGCTTTATAGGATTATTCGTATTGTATTACGTCGTAAAACAAATTGTTTGATAGAATCTGGGACGCATTTACGTCCGCCGTGATTTATTGAGGTATTTACCTCCAATTCAGTGTAATTCAATGTACCAATGACTTAAAATAGAAAGCTATGGGCCCTGTATGGATGGCAGGGGTGCTTTGCGGGATTTGGGTCATGCCGGTGCTGCGGTGTCAATGAACGCGGAGAGGTCCGGTCAAGCACTGCCGGGGTTTCCCCTTGATAACCCCACGTCCCACGTGACGCACTTTTGTGAAAGACTTTGAGCCGATAGAGTGATGCTCGTACAACTGGATGGGAGCTAAAAATAATAAACCACACACTCCTTTTGTTGTAGAGATTTATTACAATACAGTAACAGATTAATAGGAAAATCGTATAATTTCACTTCATTTGGTTCATTCTTAAATACTAGCGTAATCGTCAGATCTCGCAAATCCAATTTTTTAAATTAAAAAATCTAACAAAATAAACTAACACATGATATACAGAACACATTAAACTCAAATCAGAGCTTACTGTCCATTAATCATATGGTAATCCCGTGTCATTTTCACAAGGCTTGAGATTGAAAGCATATGTTTGTTCTCCTCGTCAGTCGAAAGAAGTGAGTGGTATGTGACTTATATTGTCCGGGAAGAATGCTAATTACATACCACACACACACACACACACACACACACACACACACACACACACACACACACACACACACACACACACACACACACACACACACACACACACACACACACACACACACACACACACACACACACACACACACACACACACACACACACACACACACACACACACACACACACACACACACACACACACACACACACACACACACACACACACACACACACACACACACACAACAACACACAACACACGACGCGCACACACACACACACACACACACACACACACACACACACACACACACACACACACACACACACTCATAAACATATAATGTAAATAATCACAAACAGTCAAACACCCAAAGCACACAATGCATATGCAACACACGCAAAACATACCACAACTCATATGGAACACCCACAAACCTTACTAAAACACACATACACACAGATGCTGACTTATACACCCACACATAAACACACACCTCTCGCACACAAATGCGGTTTGTGATGGTTATTCTATTTTATTTATGTAGAGTTTTAGAGTTTGTGCAGTGTAACTACTTATTTATTATATATTATTAACTTTGTGGAGCGCTGTAGAACC
>JZLH01S0109569.1:19783-30429 GCA_001188425.1 Eucidaris tribuloides | reverse complement strand
CAAATTTTATCTTAAAAACTTGAACATTTATCAAAATGGCGGCCATTTTGGACGCCATCTTGGATTTGGAGGTGTTCGCAACAATTTTTTTGAGGTAGACCTCTTGAATATTGTTTGTTATGCTATAAGCTTGAAAATAAACATAGTCTACGTAGTTTGTACAGGGGTGAAACGAACTCAAAAACTAAGCCACTTTTTGGGGTTCGGATCTCCGGTTAAATCCTTGCATTATTATTGAGTGCACATTTCTACGCTGCTTGTGCTTGCTTGCGCATCGCTGATCGTTTGCCTCTAAAAACTCTTATAATGTTGACTAAATTTGGTGTGATAATGCAAGTCATGTTGTGAAACACCCAAGATAAGTCAGGATGAAAATATTGCAACGCCGATTTTTGTTAGAATTAGGCCGATCGCCTGTGACAAAGCAGTAAGCACAGTCCTGACGTCCGACATAAAACTCTAAGCAATCTAACGAGCGTACGTGTACGTAGACCACAATACCGGCCGGTACGTCGTCGCGTACGGTACACTGTAAAAAATTTGTTTAGTTTCTAACCACCTAACTAAACACTTTTCTGTGACAGATTTAAAACACTGCGACGCGTTTATATATTGTACGCGTTTAAGAGCTAAACACATGCTGTGTTTATGTTCATCACGCCCAAGGTGTTTATCAAAAAAAAACATGTTTACTTTTTAAATGTTTGTAATGTTTAGAAATAAAATATCTATACTGTGTATAGACTAAACACCAAATGTTTACTCCGTAATCACACACATTGTTTAAATACTAAACACCTCAAAGTCACATAAAACACCCACTATGTTTAAGATCTAAACACTGAACAAAAAGTAAACATGACACACTGTTTAATTTGTAAACACTGAGACACGTTTATTCACTGTGACAGATTAAAAACACCGCGACACGTTTATTCGTCATTTCTGTGTTTATTTTCAGAACATGTGTTTAATTTTCATAAATGAATTCAAAGATGTATACATGTAAACATGTGACATGTTTACATGTCATACATGTTAATTTCGAAGTGTTTAACTAATAGTCCAGATTGCTATCTATTCCAGCTGGATTTTCGTGACAAAGTTGATTTTATTGGCTAACTTTGTCAATTTGAGGGCGCTGATTCCAAAAATACCAGGTGCCATTTTTTTCTACCACGTCTTCAGCCGCCATTTTGAATTTCAAAATGGCGGCCCTTTCGAAATATATTTTTGGCCATAACTCCAGTTATAACCAATAATACAGAATAAAAATGTTGGCAACACCTATGTTTGTGATACCAAGGATTCCATTAAACTCAGAGCCGTACTTACAACTCATCCCAATCGGCCGCCATCTTGGATTTCAAAATGGCCGCCATATTGATATATACTTTTGACTATATTTTGAGTTATGAGCGACGTAGAAGATTAAAAATGGTGGCAACACCCATGTTTGTGATACCTAGGATTCCAATAAAACCAATGCCGTACCTGCAACTCATCCCAATCGGCCGCCATCTTGGATTTCAAAATGGCCGCCATATTGAAATATATTATTTTCATTTTCTGAACATATACTTTATACAGAAGCATAAGACTGATGGAAATGCTCTTTTTCACGTCATGGATAATTTTAAGGGTAAATTTGCTATTACTTGCTGTCATTTCCATGCATTATGCACCAAGTTTAATTAAAATTGCTATCATTTCCATGCGTCATGTTTAAGTAGAATTGCTGTCATTTCAGTAACTTTAAATTGTCGGTTGTACTCCTTTACTTTTGTGTACTTATATTTCAAAAGGACCTCGACAACGCTTAAAATCACACATTTTCGACATATATCTAGTATTTGCTTTCATCAGGAATGACATCACTCTTCCCAATTACTGAATTTCACATTGATAATCCTTGTTATGATGCGACATCATAAACAAATCGGATGAGGAAAATGACGATGCCTGAAATAGCGCACATTTAGAAATTGCGAATTTTTGTCAACGCTGGACCCCGATTGGTTCGCAGTTACGTAATTCATGATTAGACGTCGACAAGACCTATTAAAATCAGGTAACTTATGATTTTGACACATATTTTAAATTGTAGGTATAATTTTTAAACGGTATTACTGCTTTTGCTGTCAGAAACAAGGAAAAAAATGCTTTATCGGCAAAACCAGTGTGAAGATCGAGGTGTGTGTGGAGGGGCCGGGGGGGGGGGCACTCACCTCCCATGCCGTAAACACTGTACAGTGTAATAATTACTTAAAACTCGGGGGGGGGGGTGCTCCTTAGATCTAAAGCGGGGTCTCCTTCCAAAAAACCATGAGACGGGGGATCTTATACTGACAAAACAATACTAAAGTTGAGAATAAAAAACGGAGTCGGAGGTAGATCTATCCCGAACGGCAGAAAGGTTAAAAACCAAAACAAAGACAACAAAAACGTAACAGTCAATACGCAAAAGTAGCCTCGGATAAGACTAACGACGTCGGTACACGGTGTCATACTTATGATGATGATGATGAATAACGTTAATGATCGAACAATCCACTAACGTTTCACGAACTATTGACATAATTGAGCCCACTATTGAGTGCCCCTTCCCTATCCACTACACTACCTACCACTTGCTTGAGAATTAGGATCAATACTAGTATATAAAAAGTTAGTTAGAATGCTAGAATGATCTAACCGTATAACGTTAGAATTTAACGTTAGATCTAACGGTGCGAGACTCACCACCACTAATCTTGTAACGTTAGTCTCAAGTCAGTGCAAAGCTAGATCTACGGGACTTCAGTTACACTGAATCAGTAGTTACTAATACATTTGACTGCAAATAGATCTAGATCTACTAAAGATTTAAAATCCTTACCTATTTTAGTTACGTACGACCCGTTATTCAGTCACGACCGTCCACACTGCCGGGATTACGTTACGCTTAAACTAACACCGCCGGGGCGGCATGCTGTGGAAATATTCCAGATTACAGCTGGTACGAAGCCAAGCCATCAACTTGAGAGCGCCATGTGGTACTTAAAGTGAATCCTTTGCTGCAACTACTTCATTTCTAAACAGAATTTGCTTTGAATTGACTGAAAAGAATAATTTAAATGTCTTATCCTGGTTAGAATCTGAGGCCGACTTACGCGCATTCTTCTTGCTCGAATATCGATCGCATGCACATAGAAACGATACCGATTGTAATCGAGACAGCGGTTATATTTTCTCTGCAGCAGTTGAGGGCAAAATGCAATTAAATCGCATAGAGTTATGTTTTCAATTCCTTTTAAACGTACAGACAACTATTGCGCAAATTTGTGTATTTAAGGACTATTATGGTTCGGAACCTTGACAAGAACAAATGAATAGGCCTAGATGCTATATAAAAAAAACATATTGCTTACTATTGGCCAATATTACGCATTTCATAACATTGTCTCAAATGCAATGTAAATCAAGCATGATGATCATAACTTGTCCAGTATACATTTTTTTTTTAATAACCGACTTACAATAACATCCAGTTTTCAGCTAGTAAACCATTTCTATGTTAATTTTTTATTTCCCTATATGATGGTAATTTAAATGTACTTTAAATAAAATTCAGATGATCATTTTTCCTTTTTAGGGTGTTATGTTTCTTGTATTATTTTGATAAATGAAATATAGAGCTGCACCTTGGAATAGTAGAAAACACTATAAAAATTATGTTGTAATTGTTTCTTTGTCAATGTCAGAAATTCTACTCTCCGTGTATAATGGTGGTAAGCAGAAGACTTTGTCATGGATGTCAAAAGAGAAAGCCACAAAGAAGTGCGTGATATGCATGAAGGATGAGGGGATCAACACCATTTAACTTTGAAAACTTGTAGAGAAAGCCTAGAGAAATTAAAGAATTTGCTGTTAAGCGTGACGCTTATGGAGAAACAAACTTTTCACCCCTGTGTGACAGAATCGCGAGTCTCTCAGATGAACAGTATTATTTCTCAGTTTACCATTCGGGGTGTTATAAAAATGTTGTGCATGGAGAAAAGTTAAAAAGAGCTGAGAAGAGATTTAGGAACGCATCATTCTCGTCAAAGCCGGTAGTTCCTCCAAAGAAAGGGCGCCCTTTAAGTTCCGATTCACAAACATGTACAGAAGTTACAGGCCAACGGGTGAGGCGATCTTCTAGTGCTTCAAGCATTAATGGATGTGTTTTTCAGTGCTCCAATGCAAGCGGTGGTGAACTTCATCAAGTCGAAACTGAGGCCATGGGAAGTAGGTTTATGCTCCTTAAATTAAGCACACAAGATGACAGGCTTCGAATAGCTCTAGCCAATGTTAATGCACCTTCGGACTGTGCTGTGCATCATATAAAGTATCACAGAAATTGTCTTAGGGAACATGAACGAAAAGTACAACAGTCGTTTTCAAAGTGGGAGGATGAGTCAAACATTGGAAAACATATTGCGGATATTGATATCTTAAATGCTGTAAAATGCTCTTTGTCGTCCGGTGTTGCTGTAACAATGAACGAGATAAATGAACAATATGTAAACTTACTACTTGAACACAAGGTAGATCCAGGTGATAACCACTATAAAAAATACTTGAAAAGGATAATCCGAGAAAACATTGATGATGCAGAATTCGTGGTTCGGAACCTTGACAAGAACAAATGAATAGGCTTAGATGCTATATAAAAAAAACCATATTGCTTACTATTGGCCAATCTTACGCATTTCATAACATTGTCTCAAATGCAATGTAAATCAAGCATGATGATCATAACTTGTCCAGTATACATTTTTTTTTTAATAACCGACTTACAATAACATCCAGTTTTCAGCTAGTAAACCATTTCATGTAATTTTTTATTTCCCTATATGATGGTAATTTAAATTTACTTTAAATAAAATTCAGATGGTCATTTTTCCTTTTTAGGGTGTTATGTTTCTTGTATTATTTTGATAAATGAAATATAGAGCTGCACCTTGGAATGTAGAAAACACATAAAAAATTATGTTGTAATGTTTCTTTGTCAATGTCAGAATTCTACTCTCCGTGTATAATGGTGGTAAGCAGAAGACTTTGTCATGGATGTCAAAGAGAAAGCCACGAAGAAGTGCGTGATATGCATGAAGGATGGGGGAGCAACACCATTAACTTTGAAAACTTGTAGAGAAAGCCTAGAGAAATTAAAAGACTTTGCTGTTAAGCGTGCCGCTTATGGAGAAACAAACTTTTCACCCCTGTGTGACAGAATCGCGAGTCTCTCAGATGAACAGTATTATTTCTCAGTTTACCATTCGGGGTGTTATAAAAATGTTGTGCATGGAGAAAAGTTAAAAAGAGCTGAGAAGAGATTTAGGAACGCATCATTCTCGTCAAAGCCGGTAGTTCCTCCAAAGAAAGGGCGCCCTTTAAGTTCCGATTCACAAACATGTACAGAAGTTACAGGCCAACGGGTGAGGCGATCTTCTAGTGCTTCAAGCATTAATGGATGTGTTTTTCAGTGCTCCAATGCAAGCGGTGGTGAACTTCATCAAGTCGAAACTGAGGCCATGGGAAGTAGGTTTATGCTCCTTAAATTAAGCACACAAGATGACAGGCTTCGAATAGCTCTAGCCAATGTTAATGCACCTTCGGACTGTGCTGTGCATCATATAAAGTATCACAGAAATTGTCTTAGGGAACATGAACGAAAAGTACAACAGTCGTTTTCAAAGTGGGAGGATGAGTCAAACATTGGAAAACATATTGCGGATATTGATATCTTAAATGCTGTAAAATGCTCTTTGTCGTCCGGTGTTGCTGTAACAATGAACGAGATAAATGAACAATATGTAAACTTACTACTTGAACACAAGGTAGATCCAGGTGATAACCACTATAAAAAATACTTGAAAAGGATAATCCGAGAAAACATTGATGATGCAGAATTCGTTAAATCGCATCGGGCGTACGAAAGCGATTTTGTAGTAAGTGACAAGCTTCTGGTATGTCTGTAGGTGAACTTCGAGAGCATCAATGCGACCAGGATGATATAAAATGCATTTCAAATGCAGCGGCAATACTGAGGAAGGAGCTTACACAACATCGTCAATGGAAGTTCACAGGATCACAGTCGCTTTTGGAATATGAGTCTCCACCAATGATTGCCTCCTTTCTCCGATGGCTTCTTCTCGGTACTAAAGTCAAAGATATAACAGGCAAACGTGATGAAGCATCAAACAAGTCAGTCAATCTTCTATCACAGCAGATACTACACAACTTGAAAACGGATCGTCAAACAAAATACCAACCTCCCTCAGATACAGGATTCAGGACACGCATTGAAACACCACTTTCTGTTGGCTTATCCCTCGGAGTTCACAAGAAAACTAGAAGTAAGGAGCTTGTGAATGTTCTCTCCCAGCTGCAGATAGGAGCTAACTACAACAAGGTTGTCAACATAGAAAAACGTATCGCTTGTGGAGTCGCTGATCGAATGAAGAGTACTGGTGGCTTTTGCTTGCCTCCAAATATCGTAAAGGGAAAATCGGTTTACTTTGCTGCAGATAACATTGACTTCTTAGAGAACACTGCGGATGGGCAGAACACTCTTCATGGTACGATGTTGGTCATCAATCAGAATGTAGATTGTAATGAAGAGACACCAGTCCTTGTTAATGAGTCTCTTCGTATTCCCGATAATGCCAACTCTGTTGACGTGAGTATAAACTTCAGAAATCCCCCGAAATTGGAGCCAAGCCAATAACCATCGACAAGTTCAAATTCCACTCCTATGATGATGTCATCAAAACATACGGAATGCATGACAAGGTATGGTTCATGGCATCATTTTCTCAAAGAAGTGAGAGTTCATGTACTGGCTATGAACCAAATAACCGGTCTCCGGATCCACAACTATCTGAAGTACATGGAACACAGTCTTCTCTTGACGTAACTTGTGTACCAGTTCCAGAGCACTGTGCCAATTCAGATGGCGCAGAGGAGCAGCATGCTGCACCATCTTTCGCCGATGTATCAATTTCAGGGCATTCTACAAGTCCACATGAGACTGAAGTTGGTGGAGCGCATTCTTCTGATGACGAAAAATCAACCTTCGATCAATCAGTATTTCGCAATGAGCAGCACACAGAACATTCACTTTCTGAAAATCAATTTGAATCAGTGAAATCTGTGATTTCTTGTGATCTTAACACAGATCATGCATCAGAATCTGATGGTGAAGAAAAATCAGCTCCTAAAGAGTCTACAATAATTTCAGGTGATTCTGACAAGGGACACGTAGAACAACCTCGCGTTGGAGAACAGTTACTTGAAGAAAGTGTTATCCCAGACCATTCTGCCAAGGGACATGCGGCACAATCTTATGACAGAGAACAACCACTTAAATCTACAATTCCAGGATATTGTGACATGGAACAGACATCACAATCGTTTTATGGACATGATAGACCACAATCTGTCGTAGAATACACCAGAAAGTCAAATGACACTGAGGTGCACATTATGACACAATCCTTTGCAGATGGACAATCAGCATCAGAACTATCATCATTTTCTGATAACGATGATGAGGAAGATGATGTAGGAAGTCCTGCCCAAACACTCTTCCCCGAAGAGGGTTCTACAGACGTGAAAGGGCCTAGTGAGAAATATGCCACAGCAGTTAATGGTAAAGTTGTGAAAACAGACATTATGCCGACGTGGGCAGCAACTAACTCTCTATTAATGCAGTCACAACAGCAGAGAAATCAGTTGAAGACACATAGTGCCATTGTTGCCCCTTTATTACGAAGACCTCCGACTGATTACACAACTCTCTATACAGTGTTGTGTCTTGCTCAAGGTATATCGGCTTATGTGGTTGGTCCTCATCGGAAAACTGTAATAACACTTGATCTCGACTTGTATGAGAGGGCTTTGAAGCTACAATCTGCAATCGGAAATAGCAATTGGATTCTAAGGATTGGTGAGCTGCATGCTTGCTTTGCGTCACTGCATGCTATCGCAAAATATCTTGAAGACAGTGGCCTTGAGTCTATTAGCATTGAAGCTGGTCTTTACTCTCCAACAACAATCCGTCAAATTTTCACTGGAAAGTGGTTCAAGCGTGGTGTCGAGTACCATCTGACCAATATTATGGCTTGCTATGACCTCCTTTTTGAAGCAACTGTGCATCATGAAGACCTGAAAGCTGTCGTCAAGAAATGTCGTGAACTCCGAAATAAACTGCATACAAGGCAAGACGACGTGGTGAATGTCTTTGAAGAAGTTACTGCACTCATTGGACACTACCTTCAAGCTGGCTGTGATCAACACTTAGGAGAGATGGCTCAGTATCTGCTAAGTTATATGAAGCAGGTAGAATGTTTGCTTCATTTGATTCGAGCAAGTAGACAAGGAGAGTGGGAACTTCATCTTGGAGCTCTCGAGGAGCAGGTCAAGTACTACTTTGCTCATGATCTATACAAGTACGCTCGATTGGTGCCAGTTTATCTTGCACAAATGCAGTTGCTTAAGAGCACTGACCACGAAACCTGGGAAGCACTAAAAAGTGGCGACTTCATGGTGAAGAAATCAGGTATTCCTTTCACAAATCTGTTTGTGGACCAGACTTTGGAGCAGCTTATAAGAGAATTGAAGGTTGCAGGAGGCATCACTGGAATCACACAGAATGAAGACGCGCTTGACAGATTTTTCTTGATAGCCCCTGAGCTCGTCAACATTATTCAAGACTTTCAGGCTATGTACTGTACCAGAGACACCCAACCAGCAACCAAAGTCCATTATCAGACGAGTGGCTCAATGGCAGTTCGTATGTTCAACAATTCCGCCAAGATCAAGGAGGGTATAATGAAGCACTGTGGCGGAAACCCATTCTTGTATAAGACCGTCAATCTCATGAATTTGGTATCCAACATGGAGATTCCAGAAATGGCAAAGAAAGACATTCTTCTCAGAGACAACAAGGGTGCAAAGAAGTTTGAAGAATTTGTTTCAGAGAGATTAGTCGCCTCTACAGCGACAAAGACAATTTGGGATCCAATGAAGAAGGTTAAGCTTAAGACGTTCAGCATGTGCAAGAAGAAGACTACTTGCAAAGTTGGCAATAAGCTCGTGAAGCTACGAGAAGACAGACAACTATTGGCAAGATTTCTGGTAGTTCAGCAGTCGCGACCTAGTATGATACAATCTCTCAGTGAATCGATTGGAAGATACGAGTTTTCTGTAATTCCAAGGTCACTCTTCTCCTCTGATGGTTTTCTTCTTCTTCCAAATGACAAATGTGCTTTCATCCATGCCATTGAAGATTACAACAGGAAACCTTCAAGTGTATCCCCGGCTAGCAAACCTGCCAAAGCATCAAGTACAGACGTGAAACGGTACAATAGGAAACCTTCAAGTGTATCCCCGGCTAGCAAACCTGCCAAAGCATCAAGTACAGACGTGAAACGGCACAACAGGGAACCTTCAAGTGTATCCCCGGCTAGCAAACCTGTCAGTGCACCAAGTACAGACGTGAAACGGTACAACAGGAAACCTTCAAGCGCATTCCCGGCTAGCAAACCTGCCAAAGCACCAAGTACAGACGTGAAACAGTCCAGTGTGTGTATTATTGATGCCATGGCTGTGGTTCAAGCAATCAAGAAAGGGCCATCGATGTTAACTTGCTCTGACTTTGCCAAGACATTTGTCCGAAGCATCCGCACTATCCTAGCAGGGTATGACGAAGGGCGTGTCATCTTTGACAAATACATTGATAACTCTTTGAAAGATAGGACACGTGGCAAGAGGAACGCCGGTATCGACCCAGTGAAGTTCGACATCAAAGACACTACCAACATTAAACTAGTACCACTGAAATGCCTGTTGTCGCATGTAGAGACAAAATCCAAGCTTACAGAATACCTCGGGAAAGCTGTTCTTGAAGAATACGCAGGTAGCATCAAACGCGTAGTTGTCGGCTTCGGGGACTCAACGTATTCCAATCAACCTTCTGTCTTTGATCCAAACATCGCTAAGCATTCACACGAGGAGGCAGATCTTTGAATCCACTTCATGTTCTAGATGCTGCCAAAAGTGACGGAATCATTCGAGACATAGATGTATATTCACCAGACACAGATGTCTTCATTTACCTGATGGACCTAATCTCAAACAATGAAATCACTGCTAACCTTCGTTTCATCACCGGACGGGGAAATGCACAACGCACAATTGACGTATGTGAACGATGTGAAGCGGTCGGACATGAGAAAAGCAGAGGTCTACTAGGCCTTCATGCCTTCAGTGGAGCAGATTGGGGAGGGAAATTTGCTGGCATTTCCAAGGGTAGATGGATCCAGCGGTACCTCGACCTAGATTCAGACTGCACCATAGTTCATGCTTTCAAGCGATTTGGAGAACAAGACTTCGACGTTGACTGTACTTCCGTACCACTCGAAAACTTCGTTTAGCAAAGTATACCCGAAGAATACCACATGCACTACAGTCAAGGATCTGAGATGGGAGCTATTCAAATCCAAGAATCTGGAAGCAGAAAAGTTACCACCAACTCTTGGTGCACTGAAACCGCACATCCAAAGAGCAAATCTCATGTCCCTCATCGGCAAAGGATACAAGGAGCCAATGCCACAGATACCATC
>JZLH01S0109569.1:1560-18091 GCA_001188425.1 Eucidaris tribuloides | reverse complement strand
GATCTCCGAAAGAACAATTTGCCATGCCACACCTTTACTGTAAGTGCAGTGACTGCGCGACAAACCAAATGTATTACAATGTAGACAATTCAAGAAGATATCGACTAGCTCATTTGTTGAAGCCAGATGCCACAAGCCAGGAAACTAGACTTGCCTTATCGTGTTCAGATCCTTCACACATACCAGGTATAAGTTCCGATACAAATGAATTGATTGATAAAAATACCTTATCTGCAATGAATGCTCATTGATTCAAACGTACAAACATATGCAATAATGAATGTTACCATTACGCTTGTTAAACATTTGATTCTAACATGATCATATTGAGCCGCCAAAATTGCTGTCATTAGTATATACAGCCATCATCAGCACTGGCATAGCCACCAGTGCCAAATTCTGTAACACTCCGTATCTTCCTGGCAATTCGCATGCCACTATTTAATCAAACGTGTATTAAAATGATGGCCATTTCAAATCTCAGATGGCGGCCATTTTGAAATCCAAGATGGCGCCGATTGGGATGAGTTGTAAGTATGGCATTGCTTTTATTGGAATCTTAGGTATCACAAACATGGGTGTTGCCACCACTTTTAATCTTCTACGTCGTTCATAACTCCAAATATAGTCAAAAGTATATTTCAATATGGCCGCCATTTTGAAATCCAAGATGGTGGCCGATTGGGATGTTGCAGGTACGGCATTGGTTTTATTGGAATCCTAGGTATCACAAACATGGTGTTGCCACCACTTTTAATCTTCTACGTCGTTCATAACTCAAAATATAGTCAAAAGTATATTTCAATATGGCGGCCATTTTGAAATCCAAGATGGCGGCCGATTGGGATGAGTTGTAAGTACGGCACTGGGTTTAATGGAATCCTTGGTATCACAAACATAGGTGTTGCCACCATTTTTATTCTGTATTATTGGTTATAAGTGGAGTTATGGCCAAAAATATATTTCGAAAGGGCCGCCATTTTGAAATTCAAAATGGCGGCTGAAGACTGTAGAAAAAAATGGCACCTGGTATTTTTGGAATCAGCGCCCTCAAATTGACAAAGTTAGCCAATAAAATCAACTTTGGCACGAAAATCCAGCTGGACCCAAATATCGGACATAGCGCACTACATATGTCAAATGGTCATTACTTGACAGAAACAAAACAAAAGGCTGTCACAGTGTGACCTCTGTGACAGTGTGACCTCTGTGACCACACCCACACAGTGACCACAGTGACACTCTGTGAAAATGAAGCAATTCCACACAGTGGTCATCACCTGCCAGAAAAAATACAAGGTTGTCACTCAGTGTGACCTCTATGACCACACAGTGATCACAGTGTCACTCTGTGAAAATGAACCAAATCCACATAGCATCATGCTGTGTTCACACTGACCTCGCTATGTTGTATACACACTGTTGACGACATTGCATTTTTTTTCTGGCAGGGATGTTTCACAATGCAAAGGACAGGACTTACTTGGAGTGAGATGTTCTGCAGTGTGGCCCCAACGGCAAACGGAGCCTTAGGATTGGTGGTCCTGTCCTCGTACCTGACGTGGATGTCACAGATTTTCACTTGCAGGTTCTTGATAACTTGTGTCGCGAGTTTCTCGGCAAAGGAGTCTGCCTTGGGGTCTTTGACTGCAATGGAATTATGTTAAATAATCGAGAGAATGTCTGAGCAATTTTAGTAATTTCTTAAAGGTAGGGAATCTCATTTGGAACCCTCCCATAACATAGAAAACATTATTCATGCTCTTAGGCTATTTATAAAAGACTTGCCTGTGAAATCTGAAGATCAGAAATTATCTAAATTTTGCAAAAAAATAATAGTTGTTTAGTGTATGTTCCAGGCACACTGTTCCAAAATCTCACATTGGTATATCATGGACCTATACAGTAGAGCTTAGAAGTCCAAGTATCGCTGGCACAATTTTGTACCTCAAACATTATATTACAATTTTGATCAAATTCTTGGTGTATCACCAAGTCCATGACACCCTGCCAAAGACAATTTGAATTAACAGATAATGATCGTTACCTAGCATATTGGTGCAAGTAATCAACCTCCTTTAGGATGTAACCTGAACCCCAAGCACAAGTGGACAACAGTTAAATACAATCAATCAGTACTATAAGAAGTTCAACAAACAATATACCACTAATTAAATTTCTTAACCCACTTTTGCAAAGTACAGAAACAGGCCTCACTAAATCACTTATAAAACTGATAAGATTGCATTGGAAAGTTTCCTACAAATTTAAGGTTTTATCACAGATTTTTTTTTTTTTTTGTCAAATGGGGAAAAGCCATGCACATTTATTTGTAGTTACTGGTTTAACCAGAACAAACAACTTTGAAGAATTCATAACTTCAGAAATCTTCACTGGATATTGTAATAAAAATTATATTGTTTAGACAGGCTAACTTTTATTTATTTAAGTACACATTTGCTTTCATCATGCATGTGTGAAAAGTTATGATGGTTTGAAATTAACACCACAATCCAAAAGTTGCTAAGTATTATACTTTTGAAAAATGCCAGGCACTTTAAGAGTTAGGGCACCCTAAAAACTGCCAATTTAACTCTTAATGTGCCAAAGTCACAAATGTGCACCACACAATACATACAAAGTCCATAGAGGTGTCATTTTCATGGTACAGTAAGAGTTAAGAATCATAAGTGAGTGACCTTACCTTTGTCCTTTTCCTTTTCTCTCTTCTTGGCATCTTCAACCCGCTGCAGGTTTCGCTGCTTGGCCTCAAACTTCTGCTTCGCATCCTTCTCGGCATTATACTTGATATCTTTTTAGGAAATATGATGATAGGAAGAAATTAAACCAGTTATGTAATAAAAGTAGGAATGTAGCATAATGACTTGCCATTTAAAATCCGAAAGTCTAAATTTTTAATATGGTCACTGCAGAGTAAACTGTTCTAAAGCAATTAAAAACTACAGCCTATTTTCATGGCTCTCTTTGGATATCTAGACTTTTCAAGTAATTTACTTCTTTTGCATAATAATATTTTTGAAATCAACAGAACACACCTTCTACTAGTATGTTCGTAACTATCTACAAAATATAAGCCATACATTCTATTTATCCTGAAAGAAAAATACTGTGATTCAAGGCAATTTCAGGCAAAATTGTAGCACCCCCCCCCCCCAATCCTCCTCAACCATCACTCATTTCCAGTATTTATAAATGTATTGTTGCTGTTATAGGTTTGGTAATATTATAATAATGTCAACAAATCTCAAGGCAAATAAAAAAATTTAAAAAGCTTTGCTGACTGGAATGATGATGTGAATGTGTTCAATTCTTATATTTCCAACTTATGCCACTTTCTCTAGTTAGCAATTTATTGACACCACCGCTGGCTATTGGGTTTTAATGTACTTTACAACAGAATGACTGACTGACATGATGAAGGAATGACTGTTTAATGAATAAAATGACTGAAGGAAGGAATGACTGAAGAAATGACCAAATGAAGGAAAGTATGGAAACTGACCAGAGTTTGGCACAACCACAACATAGAGGCCCTCTAGGGTGGCTTCAACAGGTGCTGAGTAGAGATTCTTCCAGGGAATCTTCAGAGTCAATTTCCCCAGGTTTCCTGTCTTGATTTTCACCGGAAGATCGAGCTCATCCTAAACAGGTCAAAAAAGAGAAAGGGGAAGGAAAGAGCAAAACATTGGTGAAATGACTACCAGTAATAATAACAATTTATGAGAAAATATTGACAACAGCTTCTCAATCTATAAATAACCATACTATTCAATGCAATAAGGCCTTTTTTGTTTGCTGTGGTTACAACCATTCCCAATACCAACTTCTTCTTTCCCATTAATATTCATATCAGTATCAAGAACCTAGAACACCACCATCATCACTATCATTGACAGCATCACCATTTCCATCATCATCACCATGAACACTTACTGTCATCATCACCATTGCAAATCACTTAAATTACTAATATTGCTATATCACCATCACCTTCACCATCACCAGCTTATCACCATCACCATCATCACCACCACTATCACCATTACCATCACTATCACCATCACCATCATCATTATTCATCATCATCATCCTCACTATCACTCTCATGATCACCACCACCATCACTATCACCATCACCATCATCCTTACCATCATTACTTTTCACTCTGTTTCACATGTGGTAATATATTACATGCTTAATTGGCACTATAGATACCAAAGGATATCTAACAAGCAAACTGCAAATTTAGGCCTTCCAAAGTCTTGATTTAAAGACGCTATATAACACTGTGGAAGACACGTTTAAAAAATTGTCGAACTTTGCTATCTGACATATCTGACAGTGTTTGAATGGACAAATAAACACCCTAGAACACAAAAGTTTGGACAGTTATGCTGTCACTAGTACAATATGTGCAGATACAAATTGGCACATTAATTTCCTATCAGCCGATAGAAAATTCTGCAACAGAGCAGTCTATGGGGGAAAGCTGGAATGGTCTCTCAATGATTTTCACTTTTTTAAAGCACTTAATGATCGTTTGAAACTGCAATTTTTTCAGGGCTTCATTTTTAGACCATATCAGAGACACGAGACACTGGTAATATGGGGAATCATGTAGCTCAATTTTTTTTTAAACTGGAAACATTGTTATACAATGCCTTTAAACGACAACCTTCAGATGGTGCATATCAGCATTGGGTACTGTATGTCTGATGATGATGCTACATCTATGTATCTTTGTTAAAGAACTGATTTGAGCAGCAATACTGCAATTGGAAACTATGGGATATTGATGAAAGATCTAAAACTTTAATTGTTCATAGAGCACGATCATTTTAAGAAAGAATCCATACTGACCATAATAGCAGTCATGCTGACCATGACTAGTGATAAATGACAGTGAGTTGACGTTTTTAGCAGTAATTTCTCCATGAATGTCTTGAAAACCTTGGGACAAGTGGCAAATGATCTGAAATTGATTTTATTTTTAGGCCATGACTGTCTCTGAGAAAGAGTCCTTACTGATGATAATAGTAGCAATTCAGGTGATTGGATGGTGAATTGGTAATGGTGATTTTGATATTTTATGGTTTACTGCTACACGCCATCTCATTAAATACAACTATCCTGCCATATTATTTGGTTTATGAATGGTGATTGGTAATAATTAGGGCATGTTTTATCTACAGTATGTAAAACTGATTAATCAAGGTCTCTTCATATGGTAATAGGGTAAATGATTTTAATACCTACCCTGCCATACTGTTACGCTGACTGCATTGTAATTTAGGATTGTCAATTATTTGGTACATCTTTTTGTGTGAAACTAAACATTTGGTACTCTGTCTTTTGTTTGATACTGTCACATCATCATGTGAAATATGACTATAAATAAATAAATAAATAAATAAATAAATAAATAAATAAATAAATAAATAAATAAATAAATAAATAAATAAACAAATAAATAAATACATAAATAAATAAATAAATAAATAAATAAATAAATAAATAAACAAATAAATAAATACATAAATAAATAAATAAATACATCGATAAATTGGATTAATGAATAAATAACAACATTAAATTAAAGACATAAATCAGCTAATCAATTAAAGCAAAATAGCACATGGAAGGTACATTGTATGATTTTCCATATATCACCATGTAAATCCTGCTTGCATGGCTAAAGAAATTAATCTGAAATTATGATTATCTATTTATAGGTGAGTGATAATCAACATACGCTGCTTTACTACCAGTATATTACCTGTGTATCACATATTTATCACACTTCCACACCACAAAATATTGATTTGTGCAACCATCTGCCGACTGATGTAAATTATGCTACTTGTACATTATGTTTGTTTGTACAGTGTATGCACATTGGAAACCAGAATGTACAGTGTACACATACTGGAATCCAGAATTTGCATTCAGTATTCACAGGGGATGAGGGTGATTTACCCCCATAATTGGAAAAAATAGCCCCCCCCCAAAAAAAAAAATCACATAAGAGCCCTCAATTTTCCGAAGGGTTCAATGTTAGCATCACAAAGCCAGACTTGCTAGCAGCTGCCCCCTCCTCCCCCAAAACAGAAAGAAATCAAATTTCACACTACCAACCATTTGTACTTATGTATGCTTGAAGACTACGAGAAACAAATTGGACAGCGTAACACATGCAGGCAGTGCATGAACATCACTAAGCTAATTTGCTTTTTTTAGAACATGTGTTCAAACAGTTGCTCCAACCCTAATTTTATTTTCTGGAATATCTACAGTATGTGTGATAGGCAGCTATCTGATGTGGAAATTCACTGAGGGCACATGTGAAGGAATCACAGTGGATTCCCGGGGGGGTCAGTGCCATTACAACGTGTACACCTGCGCGTGTGAAAAAACCGCGTAAAAAGGGTTGTTTTCCGGTCGGACGATGTAGCGCGTACATCGAAAAGGGTATCAAAATCGCCAAAATCGGGAAAAAGGTACTTTTAACAGAAGGCTTACTTCAAAAAGGTATCTTTTCAGACTTGAATACTTGTTAAGGGTAGTCTGAGATCGACTTTCAATTACGTGTTTAGGGTCTATTTTGAAACCATACACGCGCATGGTGTACACCTTTGTATGACACTGGCCCCCCCGGGAGTGGATTTTCACCTGGGTCGCGTCGCTGTCAAAATTTATCATGTTTAAAAATTTTGGTGCAATTTTTTTTCAAGCATTTTTTGTCTTCAATCGGATAAACATGCTGGGGAAAATGATAAAACTGACAAACTGTGATATAAAATTTTAGTTTCATATCAAGCCAGCAAGCGACATGAAAAAACTAAACAAGCAAATTAGTACAGTGCACTCTCGTTATAAAGAAGTCCTTGGGACCCATGAAATTTGTTCTTTATAACGAAATTTCTTTATATCAAGGTTGCAAAAACAATAGAATACAAAGGAAATCTAAGATATGGGACCAGAGATTTTACTTCTTTATAATGAAATTTTTTTATATCAGTGTTCTTTATAACGAGAGTGCACTGTAAAAGCCTTTCAGTATGTGTACACATGTATATTCTTCCCTGACTCTGAGCATGAATAAACATGTCATTATGCAAATACAAACAGCTAGGGGCCTATGTTTCCCATACATGAAATAATAAAAAAAATTGTCAATCAACATAACACACCTGGGTTTGGAATGTTCTTTGCTTCCCCAGACTCATAAACAAAATTCCAAACCCATGCAATGTACACTAAAAACCTGTGTTTGGTATGTGTAGATTCTCTAGTACCCAGACTCATAAACAAACTCTGATCATTTATGTAATATACACTGAACACTTATATTTAGTATGTGGGTTTCATTTCTTCTACCTCCAGCATTATAAGTACACAAACGTAATTGGAATCAAAGGAAATAACTGCACTTTGGAAGATTAGCCTATGTGGTGTGCTTCAGTATGTTTCAGTCATTTGATATGAAAATCAACTTTTACATTTCCCCAGCATGTTTGTCCATTTGAAAACACTATAACAAAAAAAATTGCACCAAAATCCAAAACGTGAGTAATTTTGAACGTTATCTGACCTAGTGTTAAGTCATCACAACCAAAACTGGAATGGTCTCTCAATAATTTTTACTTTTTTAAAGCACTTAATGATCACTTTGAACTGTAATATTTCAGGGCTTCATTGACCTTTGAAATTAGGAACATGGGAAATCATGTAGCTCTGACTAGTTCACATATTTCTAAATAGAAATGTTATGATGCCTTTAATATTTAATGTATATCTGTTTCATGTTAAACTACATGGACATGTCTTTTTAAGAGAGCAATAATTACAATTCTCCCCTTCCCTATAGGTGTTGTTAACTAAATAGAGCTGTTTTTGTGGAGCCTGATAGACCTATCCCACAATATTCATTCAAATGACAATCCAGCGGACATAATTAGAAAACCCCAATCATCTATTTTGGCAGCAGTAGGACCTTGGTATAATAACCAACTTATGAATGGACAATATGTGGACGTTATCGATTTCTATCAAGCACGACACTTGACCTCGTACCGCTCACGTCTCGGCTGTGTACCGCAGTCCCACGCACATGCCTTGTGTATTGAGCAAAAAGGACCAAGCAGCAATAGAAAATACATGTGTGTTCATGCCCTGCATTGTAACTAATCTTCTCGGCTGCAATCTACACATGCACATACATGCATGAACAAGCCCTCGCACACATGACCACTGTGTACTACATACCTATGAAATCTTGGATCTATGAAATCTACACTGACGAGAAACATGAAGTTCAAGTGGCCACTCTTACTTACATCACCTTACCCTACAGTGTACATGTATATGCTTGAACATTACATTACGTGTAAATTCCTCTGTATTTCACACATCACACATATACACTGGATAATAAAAGAAAAAGAAAAACCAGCAGAAGAAAATATGTTGCAGGCTATTAACTTTACAGTACCTACATGTAGTTCATGAAATTTAGGACTACTCAACACTCTAAGTGGCTGGATTTTCACTTTCACTACCATCTTCATCATAGGTGGTTGTCAACATACATGTGTACCACAATATGTAGCTCCTTGAATAGAGTTAACATTGTAAATTTGTAGTGCACCAGATAGTGGGGTAACATTTAAAGGGGTACTCATTTCTTAATTATGTTTCTTATTGAAATTTACTCCACACAATAGGGTACTCCTGTGAAATGGGGAAAAACCAGCTCACAATGCCTACCCCATTACATGTAAGTGGAGACCACTGTACTTTAATACTACACACATTCAGATATCAATTGAAGTTTGTACAGAAGCCCAGTACATGTACATCTCACACTCAGAGACGAACTGCTTCCATGACAAAAGCCCCCAAAATATGCCAAACCTTTCATATAAACTAAGGATATATTGCCTACAAATGGTTGCATCCCACTAAGTACGGACTACGGTAGACATTTTTACCACTGAAAATGCAGAAACTTGTCTGTTTTTTGAGATTTACTGGGCTTCTGTACAAGCCCATTGTCCCCAAGAGGTTAATACATAAAGGTAAATTTTTACTCTTTTATACAAGTCAATGGAAGTACACACTAAAAACAAAATCGGCCTTTGTATGTCTGATTAGAACTTATGTGGTGAGACAGAAGACAACTGCAGTTACTGTAAAATGAGTTAAGATCAAATTATATTTCCTGAATATTATACCTGTGATGTTTATGAAACAAGAGTGGAACTAGACATAAAAGATGTTGTACATGTACTGGTACAAATAACCAGAGCTAATATTATCACATGGAACTACCACTACCACACCAATGGTTCTCATGACTAAAAAAAAATAATGTATACCAGCAAAGTGTTGTAACCCAGTAATGAATTCTCTCCCTCCTGACTCCATGTCCCTCCCTAACTGCCTCACCTCTCCCTACATGCCTCAAATGTAGTAGGGTCCATGCTCAAACTATCCCTATTCCCTAAAACAATCTTTATGTGCCTCACCATCTTCCATTATCCTGTCTCAAGGTCTAGTCTACCCCTCCCCAATCTCCCTTAACCCTTCCCTACCCAGGGGTGTTGCTAGAACTTGTTCAATGGAGGGGTGGGGGCAAGGGAATTATCACCAGAGGATCCTCCCCAACCTGTCATGCCCTCAGGGGCCTAACAAGGAAAAACATATCTAAAATAATGTTGATGATGTTTTGGTCACCAGGGAAAATTACATTGTATACGAGCCTACATTACAGGAAAGTCAAAATACTGGGTGGAAAATGCCTGGTCAGATTCTTAATTTTAGTCCATTCCATATACTCATTTTTGTCAACAACAGGAGTTGGGCCATATTCTAAAATGCAAAGTGATCTTGGCAGATTTTACTTGCATCTGACTTGTAACAACCTGGATTTATAAATATTAAAATAAATACACAAATATGTGCATAAGACAAAGTTTGACCTTACTTTTCTAATACTGTTTGCCCAGTGCAAAGTCCTCTCAATAAGTTCTCAGAACAGAAAGTTCAGGAAACCAAATTCACCTTGACATAAATTGTAAGTGACTAAAATAACGCTTCCTATTTGATTAGCCTGAGTGTCTTGTTGAGGCACGTCTCACTTGATCAGTACAGACTGCGAGAGCAGCCAGATTGTACATGTCCTCCCAGTGGGCGTGACAAGTCCCATGATATATCCTCATTGGAATTGTGAACTCCAAAACACTGGAATATACATGTAGAAGGCTGTGTTTACTTTTCTTTGTATTTTATTCAATATTTTATGCAAATCTAGAGTTACGAACAAGGGCTTTAAATTTCAATATTAACACATTGAAGGGTCTTTTAAATATACATACATGTACATGTGGAATTTGTAGATACTTTTCCTGTTACATCCCTCTGCATTGTAGATTACACCACATGATACCTTAATTTCAATACCATATTTATGCAAAACATAATGGGGGTAGAAGCAAACTGCATTGTGTTTGTCACTGAGGTCTGTACCATGAGAGACCTTGCAACACTCTCATGACTTCGTGAGAGAAAAAAAAATGGGCCTCTGATCCATGCTACAAGTACTACACCAGCAATATGTACAACGCATAGTGTCTAGTCAGATTTACCCGACATGGACACATTCATTTTGTGAAGGGGCTTGATACTTCAATTATTTGATCAAAACGTATGATGGCACACGTAATCTCTCAAATGAAATGGACAAATTAAACCATGAGAGGGCTTAATTGCAGCTTGATCAATAAATAAGACCATGGAGATAATTTGGTGAACGCAACTCAACATACTATGTAGTGGGATATGCTACATGCATGCAGAGGATGCTAGTGGGTAGTTACTAGTGTTATTATGTGTAGTAGTCCTACTGTGATTCATGATGAGAAGCAGTTGGATAGGTTTGGATTAAATACCAATGATTAAATACCAGTGTGTTTTTGTTTTGGGTCTTCATGACTTTGATGTAGGCCAGACAGATGATACCATGGACAAAATGCAAAATCAAGCCACTGTATAGAAACTACTCAATTAAAAAATACACACAATATAACAAAAAAGTGAAAATAAATGAAGATCATTCTTGTCACAGCCTGTTGTTATATCAAAGAGCTGGAAACACATCAAATTATTTTCAAATGGCAAACTAAATAATTAATCTAAAGATATAAAATATATGTAAGTATGCACCGGCCTAGGAATAGCCATTATTAAAAGTTAATTAATCATAAAACCAATTACCACATGAGGAAAAAAATACAATCATTAGCTTTGAATCACCTTTATCCCTAAAAAAATAAGCAATACAGAAAGTCAGAAGTCCTGAACAACCTCAAGAAGAATGACTCATTAAGAGACAGACAGTACCATATTAACTCCTAGCTTGCCAAGGAAATGACAGCTCTATGGACATTGCATGTACATGTATTGTGTGGTGCATATTTTTGACTTTGTCACATTAAGACTTAAAGAAATATAAAGAAATATACTTTCTTTGCAAATTCCTCCAAAAAAAAAAAAAAATAAGTTCTACATGCATAAGGACACAACATATAACTTCAAAAGTATTCTAGTTGTAGACTGTGAAACAAATAGTTCTACATGCATAAGAACATAACATAAAAACTTCAAAAGTATTCTAGTTGTAGACTGTGAATTCAAGACATGAACCCCTTCTTCAACTCAAAGTCTGTTGTGAATATAACATTATGACAACGTATCAATGTTATGACACACAAAGACACAGCAATATTCCATAACCCCTGGATGTCCTTGTACATGTAGCTTACAGGTCGTGAAATCAAACACCAAGAACAGGGCAGTCTCAACCTCATTCCTAGTTGAAGCTCAGGGTGTGTTTACACAGCTACACCAGACAGTTCATGATTACAAATTTACAATCACGATTGCAAACATGGAATTGGAATTTCTGCCCTTACACAGGAGCATAAGACTTTTGGGGAGACTCAGATCTATTGGGATTAGAATTTGAAATTCTGATGAAGAGGCATGGCCCTGTTTTGGGGTACGAGCTGTCAATCAATTGTGCACCAGATGGATCGCACCTTTGACAAGTAGGCCCTATGCCCCAGAGTGTACAGTACATGTATTCCAGCAGAAGTTCAGGTCGCATAAGCTCGGCCTTCTACATCAGGTTATAGAAGTCAAGTCAACTGTTAACATGAGTACAGACAGTATTTTCCACAATAGTGGAAAACAGACGGAATTAACAGAAATGACAATTTGAAACAGAAAGTGAGATTTCAAACAGAAAACCTGTTTTTCCTCCAAATTTTCACATTTTGAAACAAAAACCACTGAAATTATAACAGAAATTATTAAAAGTTGAAACAAAATCACAGATATGGTGGTGAAACCTTTGTTTTAAGTTCTATTGAAACGGAACTGTCACTGTATATTCAAAGTCGTCGGCAAAACAGAATTTCCCTTTTTCAGACAAGTTGAAACGGAATTCCAGACTTGTTGAGATGGAAAAGGCCATTTACATGAGGTAAACGCAACATGATTTATAAGCAGGGCTCGACACTAGCACTTGCCCGCTTGCCCGGGGCAAGTAAAATGTCATATCAGGCAAGTAAAAACTCAAAATGTTAAAATTTACTTGCCCCATTGGGCAAGTAAAATTTTCTTCGTGAAATGAGCAAAACATGTCCAAAAACTTATGAAAACGAACAAAATTTGTCCAAAACTTTGCATTTGTTAACTTATGGTACTAAAGTTTATCACAATTTTATTCTTGTATGACTCATTAAATTCATAAATCACACATTGGCTAATCCCAGAAATAAGATAACAAACATCCAATGCTATGAAAAGGCTTTATTGTTTAAAATAAGGGAGAATCATTTTTAATGTTTTTCATTATCATTTAATTTCAGGCAAGTAAATTTTTCATTAGGGCAAGTAAAAATCTGAAAGTGATAATTTCACTTGCCCAAAGGGCAAGAAGGAAAAAATATTAGTGTGGAGCCCTGTTACAAGGAAAAGATTAGAGAACACCTCTGAGGTAGGATTTGAATTTTGCAATTTTAATTTGCAATCCTGATTCTACTTTGCTTTCACACAAGTAAAACTACCAAAATTAGAGAAATCAGTGATTGCAATCACGTTCACAATCATGATTTAGCTGCTGTATGAAAAAGGTCCTGGGTGACTACTATCCAGGGCCTGAGTGGCAGTGAAGTGAACCTGTGCCAATATTTACAGGCACTTACATTACATTAGGAAGAACCACCAGACAACAGAATAACATTTCCTCCATGCTCTATCAATACAAGAATGAACTAAATTTTACATACTGTAATCTGCACAATGAGGGGTAAACTGATCTGGTGTGATGAAATTAATCATGTATACCTGGCTGCAGAACAACATGTCAAAAGATTCTGTGCATTATATGATGTATCTATTAAAATGTGCCTCTTTTTCCTGCAATAATTACCACGGCATTAGGCATACAGGTACAAGGCAATTAAGAAGATGGGTGGAATATGATCTCCATGAGTCCATAGTGCAAGTTACTGTACATGTACAGTTCTGCCAAGACCCACACATTATTTTGTCAGGTGATACTGTAGTGTAGTCTAGTAAATGTTCTAGGACAGACGCACTTCAGTCTCAGACGATTATATCTCAAATAACCTACATGTACACTTGTGGAAGGTGTGTATTTGTTCTACCATTACAGTAACATCTGTCATCAGGCTACATGTAATTGTGCAGGGAAGTACTGTACACAGTATTGGTTGATGATGCAAACAAATTTTTCATCTCTCTTTTAAAAAAATACAGGGTTGACACTTCTAAGCTGGGAAAAATCAAATCCATTTGAAATACAAACTATAATTTACAAATTAATTTCTGTGCAAACATTATTACTGTATGTACATTACATTTTTCAAGATGTCAGAACCCCCCCCCCCTTCCAACCCAAAAACATTTAAAAGCACTAATGAAATGTTTTAATATGTTTGCCTTTAAACTAACATTTTAGAATAAATAACTAGGATTGGGAAGGTCAAATGAACACTCAATTTGACAATCTCTACAATAACTGTCTGAAGATGCTGGTATACATGATCATGAAATTAATTCCAACTTAGGTATATATATATGGGCAATTCCATGATTAGTTACGTTACACTTTATGACAAACTTAACTAAACATTTGGCTCTTACATGAATATGCTTTGATATTATTTTTCTGTTTTGGTACTGTCAGTTCTCTAGACTGGCACCTGTACATGTACTTCACAACATCAAGCAAAATCATGAGACATGTTTTAGTGGGTAATAACAAGAACTTTAATTATGGTTAGTTACGTTACATAAAGAGGACATGGAAAAAAATGACAAGTCTTTGTCCTCAAAGTTTCCTCAACATGGTTTCAACTGAAACAACCTGTGGCATTCATGCTATTTCTGGTGTCATGATAAGTCATTTGAAATATGACCTTATTGATAAAAATCTTTTCATTTCTAACTACAACATCAAAAACATGTTACATTTTTAACAAGGGGCTTGATTACTTTCAAAACAATGAGAAGGGGCTGTTGGCATGGAAAAAACTGCAGAATAAAAGATAATTTTTCATAAAAGGTCATGTGTCGTATGGTGGGACCCCCAAATACCTGGTGGAGTTACATTTTTCAGTACTCTTCTTAATTGAACTTCATGCATCAGAGCTATTATTCATCCAATTATAATGAATTTGGGCTCATTCTGCAGTAAAATTACTCTGTTTAAGAAATCTGATAAGCAATCTTGCATTACACTTTGTTTAATTAGTGAAAAAATGCATAAATGTTAATGAGGGTAAATCTGGTGGATAAGCGGAGGAGGAATATGTACAATCTCTATGGGAAAATTGCATATTCACCTGTACTCTTTTGTTTTTCCAACTATTTGCAGCAGATAAGCTATCTTGGAGTTATGATATTCATCTGACTAACTTGCCACATGTTGTACTTAACAATTTTCAAAAGTAAAAGTGACATTAATTGTCTTTTAGGTCATTAATTACTTAATTAATGACTAGTGTAGCTCATGCTTGCCATTGACTTGTACACATTATGAAGCATGAAAGTACTGCATGTAAGGACAAACATGTGTTTTCACTTCAGGGCTACATTTTGGTTGAAATTTTTTAAATACACTCTACTGATCCATTTATTAAACATTATTCTACTCATTAATCTTTAAAATTTGTTAATTAGGTTGAGTAAACTGTTTGTTTAATTAGTGCAATTAATGTTATTGTAACAAATTGCAACACGATTCTAAACATATTTTGCCACACCCTGTATCACTACATCTGAAAATCGGAAAGTAGTAAAACCATACATTTTCTTAAAGCTGAAAGTGTGCTCTTTCACACCATGACATCAGTTTTGAGCCTTGACTTAATACTGACAAGTGCAATGAGTTGTCATCAATATCACAAAATTATACATTTTTTGTGATATTACCCTTTAATTTTTTTGGCACACCCTGTATAGCAACTTGACCTTGGCTGATAGAGATTCTCTGAAGTATAAGCTTTCAGAAAATGTATACTTTTGTTGGTTCCTGATAAGTACTTTATGAGTTATATTGGTTCAAACGCAAGAAGTGACAAAATTCTTAATTTTGGTGCCTGTAACCAAAGGGGCCCCACCATACAACACATGACCAAAACTAACAATTTATTCACAATAGTCCCACATGTATTATTTCATGTATGGTTCTGATTCTCCTAGATGATGTTGTTGAAGACGTAAAATTTAGAGTACAAATGATGTCCCCCATTGTTTCTTCATGATTCATACCCATTCAAACCATTAAAATGTAATATGATTTGAGATAGAGCAATTTACATAATTTGTAATATGTCCAATAATTCATGGAATTGCCCATATACATGTACATTGCGGCCAACAAGGAAAATGTGTCAAGTACCAATGAACATATGTATTGTAGGTGTCGTGATAGATGGATAAATTTACATGCCTATAATTTTTTATTTAACACAATGAATCATTTGCGAGTTTTATTATTAGTATTGCCAAATATTATCACATAACAAGAGCCCCGGGGGGCACGACGCTCACCTGAGGTCTCGCAAACTCTCTGTGGTACCCATAGAAAACACATCAGTTATACGTATAGTTTTGGCCCTTGGAGCCTGATATCTAGGCACCAACGTAGCCAAGGGAACCAGCTGAAAAACTTTGCATCCCCTTGCCAAATAGCTGATTTTGCCAAGTTAAATTAAATTCTAACATCCGTTTTTATAAAAACAAGGCACGACATAGTATCTTAACATTTGACCTTTGACCTACTTATGTGACCTTGACCACCAAATAACATTGAGGTCCCTGTTACGCATCTACCATCCAAGTTTGGTTACAAAATGGGCTTTCTGGTTTAGAAAGTTACCAGTTTTGGGGCCCTTTATAGGGGCCCTGCCCCCTGGG
>JZLH01S0109561.1:27547-38755 GCA_001188425.1 Eucidaris tribuloides | reverse complement strand
TCGACTTGTTTTGTCACATTAAACCAAATATGAAACTCTACATATTATTTTCATAAATGTAGACCATTTTTTCTGTTTAAACAAAATGATACAGAAATTAGATTTGTTTTTTCAATGGTAAGGTGAACTTGTCCTTATTAGAATTGCAGAAACACTTAGAGTATAACCTGGTAAGGTTAACTTCTATTCTGTTGCCTGCTTAAATCTGTAAAAAGTACTAGAATCAGATAAGGCCTAAAAAAAAAAATTGTTGTATTGGAGTAACGGCTCATTGAAAAATAGGTTCAGTAGGGCGGTGTTTTTATTATTTTTTTTAATGGGCCACTATCAGCACCCAATGCTTTCACTCTATGAACTATAAGCCTACAATCAGCCAATTCGGAAGCTGCTATTTCTTGCAATAGTTCACCAATGACATCATTCAAGTCAAACTTGCGGCCCAAGTGTGCCCGTTACCTTTACTGCGTAAGACGCCATGTTAAGTTTAACAGCTCGATCATCGCTAGCTACATGTAGTTAATCGCTGTTCTGTCTGCAATACTTCCGGGTTTTCAATTCGATCGCAAAGTCAGTACGATATGCGATGTCGATACTATCGATAGCAATACAAAGAAAGAAAAAAACGTAGGGTCGGGGATATTTTTAGGGTCGGGTGGGTTACGCCAATACAACAATTTTTTTTTTAGAATATGCACATAAAGGTGCTGAAACAAGGAAATCAACTGGTACGTGAAATCTTCCAACAGTGCCAGGAGTCAGATATTATAAAGCTCACCCGTCCATTATTATTTCTTGTCACAGACAGTCAGCCCATGTTCCCCAACACCTTTCCCCCTTGTTCCTAGCTGAGTGCAAAAATTAGTTGAGTTCATGCCATATCATCTGGAATGGACTCGTCGATTTTATGCTGTGTGTTCAAGTTTTGACTATTGTTTGACATCCATTTTATTTTTCACCGTTTGTGTCATTCATGATTGCACCAACACATTTTTGTTTTCAGTCCAAAAAACATTCATCTGCCGGGGTAAGCCGCCATTATCATCTTCAGTGCGTCATCCTGACCCCCTAGTGGTGTGCCCCCTCCCCTCCCTACCGGTACCCCCTCCCCTCCCTACCAGTGAACCTGTGAAACCCAGCATGTTACCACTGCCAGTTTTGTGCTTTGTTTGGTATTTGGAACCGTTAACCCCTAAAAAAATAGATAAATTCTTCAATATGTTCATTTGCTATACAAAAAATAACTTCCCCAAAAATAAATAAATAAAATGAGTGGACTCAACAGATTTCTTTTTTCCTATAGCAAGTCCAAAGTGTCCCCGTTGTCCCAAATCACCCTGACATACATGTGTGGTACAGACTTTCATATGACATAAATTTTGATCACACGAGTGCAGTGTATTTAGTGAACAAATTAAATAACACATGATATTAAATAATTTTTTGTTTACCCTCTTCCTGTACAAGTGGATGATTCCACATCTGAATGAATGAATGAAAGCTAGGAGCTTCCATTTGATTTTTAGGGGTTAATGAGTATATGCACAGATTACCTGGCTTCTAGCATGCTGAAATGGTTAGATGTTTGGGTAGTGGAATTCCCTTTTTTTAATGCATGCATTGTTTGATATTGGCTGTACATGTGATGGAGGTGGTGGTTGTGAAATTATCCCTCTTATAAATTGAAAACATCATTTTGTATAAAAGAGACGGTGAACTGAAATGATTTATTCCACAGGTGAGGCGATGTGATGGACTCAGGTACTGGTGGCTCTTCATCTTAATGACAGGGAATCTCATTTGCACCCCTCCAAAGCACAGCAAAACATTACTCATGCCCTTGAGAGGCTATTTACAGTATGAAGGAATTGTCTGTGAAATCTGAAGATCAGTAATTACTTAGAATTGACACATACCTCCATACCAACTGTCAACATAGTGTATATTCTGTACTAGGAATTTTAGTCTCTACAGACAATAATTCAAATCAAAGTCTAACGGTCACTACAATTTCACTAAAACTAAGTTTCCAGCTCGTATACTTTGCTAAAGATGATTAGATGGCAGTTTCTTCTATATACTAGTGTATTTACACAATGTAAATTTGTAGGCATGCAAAAGAGACACCTTGCCTTTAATGTGCTATGTGTAACAGGAACAATGTAAAGAGATGGAATTACGGAATTAAATATGGCGTTCAGCACAAAATGCTGAGTATTACTGATTTTCAGTGTACTCCACACCCCTTCCTAACCCTCTACGTCCCACAGGGGCTATCACTGCCTGGGACTAGGAGTGTTCTAGGTTGTACCTGTCTCAACACGTCTGGGAGGATTAGTGCCAGTCAGTGTTCCCACCCAAGCTGGGAATCAGGGAAAACCCGGAAAATTACTTTCCCTTTCTTTCAGTTGGGGGAAAGTCAAGGAATTTGAAAAAAGTCCCTCAAGCAGGGAAAACTCGGAATGTTTTTTGTCAAGTGGTCTGACTTTCCCGGTTTGTGTCCTTGGTGTGGACACAAAGATATAAGTGAAACAAGAAAAAGGTCAGAATGATGGTCCTGGAATTTTTAATCTCCATCTGATAAAAATGTGGGAATTTTGTTTCCATGAGCCTGGATTCCTGTATACTACAAGTAGATCAAGACCAACATCTGTGTTCAACTTTTCTGTTCAAGTGCACTCAATGTGCAACAAAACAACCAGTGTATCTCTGAAATATCTTCTGTAGTAAACAATCAATTTGTGCTGGAAGCCAGTTTAATTTCATAATTCATTCACTGACTAGCACGTAGTATGAATCTTCATTTAAATCTATAATGATGTCTATTGAAAATATGGTTAGTACACTGTGGCTGTAGTGAGGTATTAAAGGAGATCAGTAGCATTTTGTTCAGGGCCTTCGGACAAATTTTTTCTAGTGCCTTGGAAAAACAATGATTTCAAAATGAATTTCTTGGAAAGTTTTATTTCTTAAACGTACTTTACACAGTATTATTACATGTATAAATCCTCTGTGTCATTGTGAACATATCTAATAAGAGGCAATGGATTGAAGTGTTCAGGAATTACTATTAGCGACCCCCCCCTCCGAAAAGAAATATCCATACCACAAATGGATTACTTCATTCTGCAATTTGTTTCTGTTGAAAATGTGTGTTTATAATGTCAGAACATGGCCCCAGCATACCACACCTCTTGGATACATACCTCATCCATTGCCTCTTAGCCCTTCAAAATCCTGATTGTTATGCTGCTTGCTAATTTCTGATATTTTCTTCTGACATTACTATAGAGCAAACTGAAAAATATTTCCCTCCAGCTTTATAATGCACTAATTTCACCTATTTGTTCCTAATGATATGCATCATTTAGAAAGATGATGATGATGTGGTTGTAAGTATTGTAAGAATGTTATATTAAAGTTAATATTATTTTACATCACTACTCACATGTATTGTTTTTTTAGCATGATCAGAAATCAAACTGTAAAATTTTTCTTTCAGCAGAATTTAAGTGTTGAAGCTGATGACACTATGATATTCTAAACACAACAAAAAAAGTAACTATGCCCTTTTTCAAAATACAATAACTTTTTAAAGAAATGGTTTTGAGGAAAAACATTTGGCAGGGATGTTTCTGCTCTAACTGGCTAACTTCTGTGGGAAAATCCGATTGATCCGTCAACCAATGCATGAGTGAGCACATATTAAAGGCAAAAAGTCACTTTTCAAAAGTCACGAGGGTCATTTTGGGGGATTTGTGATACAGGATTTTGACAAATTCTGTTTCTGGTGAGTGATTTAGCGCTTATTATGTTATTCATCTATCGTTTGACCCCCTTACAACTCTTTATTTTTGCGCAGTAGAGTATATTATTGTAGTATCTGCGCAATATAAATGTCCTTTATTATTATTATTATTTTGACACTTTTCACATTTTTTGCGCTTCAGTGAGCTCAATTTAAAAATTGCCATCCTTCCTCAATTTTCAAACTGTAAAATCCATTAAGTTTATTGAAAAAATTGAAATCCTTTATATTTCAGCAAAATGTATCTTAACATGTTGTATGAACATAAGAGGTTGTAACCATGTCATGGTTGAGTGAACACACTCTTTAAATAGAGCAAAAAATACCATTGTTTACCTTTATTTTGGCTTAAGAGGTGACTCCTGTGACTTTTGAAAAGTGGTCTGTTTGCCTTTAATGCATGCTCACTCATGCGTGGCTGGATGGATCAATCACATTTTCGTACAGAGGTTATTCAATGGGTGTAGAAATACTCCTGGCAAATTACTTTGCGAAAACTCATTTTGTCAAAAAGTTATGGTAGTTTGAAAAAGGGGGTAGTTACTTTTTTTGTTGTGTGTATTTCTGAAAATTTCTCATTTTGGAGAATTTGTCGCCAAATTTAAACATAAGGCTTCATTCACAGAAATTTTGGTCCATTTCCAAACATTCTTGATCTCTGATATGTGGCCCTAGCTATGAAGTAAGACATGAATATTTTGTTTATCAGTCATGAAAGTTTCCAGGGTTTTACTTTCATTGGATCATTGTGGGCAGAGGTATTGTTGAGTTAATATTTTTTAAGTTCTTAAATTCATTTCCCAATTATGATAGTGGTAATGGGATGTATGTATTTATTATTTTCGTCCACTTGGTTTAAAAAGGGAAATTATATTGATTAATCTGTAATTTTGTTTGCTTTTGATTTGATAAACTGAAATCTATTTTATTGGGCCATATGTTTTTTCCCTGTATCTGGTGTTACAATATTTTTTAGGCGTTATTATGCTTTTTGTGTTTAAATTTTGTTTCTTTCCCCAGCAGTTTTATTTTGGATTCACATTTTGTTTCATATTATTGTCGTACATTCAAATACATTTCAATTATATAAAACCAGTATAATTTCACAAACCCTTACATATAGCCGTCACCAAGCCAATCAAATCAAATGTATCAAATCACACATTTACATCAGTATGAATACAATTTCTTTTTGCATCAACAGCAATCATGTATGCAAAAAAGAAAGTAGTGTTCATAGTATTATTTATTATCTCAAAGAAAAGTACGTTTACAACAATATATCCAATCATTGATTGAAATTCAGGTTAGTAAGACTCATTGAATACCTATCTATTTGTTTGTCTTTATTTGAATACAATAGTGTGATATTTGTGTAATGTGTTATGGTCAATATACCATAGAAATGAAATTTTATGTCATGTAAGCTGATAATAAATACTGACTGAATATTGATCTTTTCAGACTGAAATTAAACCATACACCTAATACCTAACATTTTGTAACAATTGTATGTTTCACTAATTTAATAGTATTTTCAGTATTATAAATCATCATCTTCTTCTATTTATTTATATAATACTGACTCTTAACCAGATCAAGACCATATTTATACTTCCAGGAAACCGTTTTTTGATATTTAAAATTCTGTAAATTATATGCACATGGTTCGTATACCCACTGAGTGGAAGATAAGCAAATAAATTTTATAACAGGTTTCTTCATATTTGTTTCATATTTAGAATGGTACCTTTTTATAATATTCTGTTGGAGAAGGGGAGAGATAAAAAGCCATTTCCCTGTATTAATCTGTGTGTAATGTTTTGTATTTTCTTTCTGTGATGATCAGTTCCCCGGGAAGAAAACGACTAACATTGGAGTGAAGGAGGTACCTGGGATGCTGCGAGTCAAACTGTGGCTGGGATTGGAATCCGAATCTCCTGCCTTCCAGGGCAGTCTGACGGACTCCAGCATTGTGGTCTACGCTGAAACAGTGAGACTTGTTGGGATTATTGGTGTTCAGTCAAAGTAGATATTTGTATCACTCCTGTACAATTGGAAATCTCTCAGTAATTTGGTTTATTTTGGTACTGATAGGGAATGTATAATTTGTATTATATGATAGATTGAATACAATGCAATATTTCCAGCATATTGAAGCTATACAGGGTGCACAAGGGGGCAACCCGGACACGGTACCTTGTGACATGCTTCTCAACTCCACAACACTTACTAATATGCTTGATGGTGTGTATCATTTACACTTCAAGTTAAAGTTTTAACCATATACAAAATATTAAACATCTTTCAATATTTCATGATACATAGTATTTCTGTTTTCCTTCCTTCTTTTAGGAAGGATGAGCAAATATTTTGACTTTGATATGTTACAGGGGCATACTTATACAACTACTATAAATATCACATTATTGTTAGTTTATGATCTGTGGTACTTAGTGTGAGATGATTGATCATGGGTGGGCTTGGATGCTCTCAGTTTGGTTTATACAGGGGAGCTTCTTTTAAAGTAATAAATATCTTTGCCACAGGATAGTGTATTCTGTCAAAATTAATCTACTGCACATCATCATAAATCTGTGTTTTGTCACTGACATGAAATTATGGCCTTTTGTGTTTAAATCTTGTCATGAAATTTATTTTGTAGAAAACTTCTGGACTTGGAAGCTAAAATGTTTGTATGCGTTATCAAAACGTTGGTATAGAACCAGAAGGGCGTTAACACAAAATATATTGTCAACCAGAAGGGCGTTAATGCAATTGACTTTGTACAGTAAAGGCACCTTTCTGGTTCTCAAAAGGTTGTGCATTAACGCCCTTCTTGGCTCTATACCGACAAAAACTATGGGACTGAATGTTGGAGACAGTAAAGTTCCTTCCCATAGATAATACATGGCGTAACCACCTTGTTTGTTTTCTTCCCATAATGTAACAAGCAATCTCCCTAGTCCCTTTCCATAATGCAATGAGTATATGTGATCCGATCCAACAAGGCCAGGCACTTGGTAGCAAATATTAAAATTCAGATTATTGGAATAGAACACTTTACGAGCTACATTTTGGTACATAGTTCACAAAACTTGAGCAATTACATAGAGAGTTATGGCAGTTGCAAGTTTTGATTTAGTGCAGTGTTCATTGGGTATTTTGGTCCTTTAAATTCCATTTCTGTGAAATGAGAATTGCTGACAAGTGGCAGGTCTTTGCTAGATTGGGTCAGTAACCTTCTTCCTTTTCCACCCATTTCTCTCCCCAGTATGAGAATCAGATGAGTGTTCTTGGGAACTGGACCAGCAAAGCTCTGCCTAGGCCAAAGTGGTCCGATGCCTCCGGCAAAGTATGTACTAATGCTTTTATTTTATTTATTAATTTATTGGATTTATTAATTTTCATTTATTAACCTCTACGTGTGAAATTTGTAGCATAGTTATCATTTTTTTATATTTCATCTGTGCCAAAGGCTCAAGTGAGCTGCTGCGATCGCTTTAGGTCCGTCGTGCATCGTTCATCATGTGTCATGCATAAACTTTTTTCATTTTCATAATCTTGAAAATGCATGAATGGATTTAGATCAAACTTAGCAGGAAAGATCCTCAGGTGGAGGGAATTTTAGGTTTTTCAAATGGCACACCAGGTTCCCCTTCCCTCTAGGGATCCAGGGGCAGAGCCCTCAAAGGTCCAAACTATATATATCTAAAATGCTGTTCCTAGGTCCAGAAGTAATACAGCCAAGGTATATTGTGTATTGATGCCCTCATATATGAATCATAAAAGTTGTTCATGTCAGCTGTAATAGGTGTGGTCCATTTGGGCCTTTTAAGGGAATAACTTTTTTTGTTGGGGGGGGGGTGGAAATCACATTGACATCTTTATAAAAAAAAAGATGTTGAGATTTTAACCAACAAACTTTGCTAAAATCATGTTGATTACAGCAAGAGGATGTAAAGTTTTCTCCTTTTTTTTTGATAAAGCTGGGATCGATAAAGGGATCATGTGGCCCGATTGGTACATAGACATCAGGGCCCAAGGGCCAAAACTATGTACAATTGATGATGTACTCTCTATGGGGACCACAGAGAGGTTGAGTGACCTCAGCAGAGCATCGTCTCCCTCCCCTTCCCAGGGCTTTGTTATCTTGTGGTATAAAATTCACAGATTGCTAGGTTAAATTTTGGTGCATCATTCTAAACACAACAAAAAAAGTAACTACCCCCTTTTTCAAAATACCATAACTTTTAAAAGAAACAGTTTTGAGCAAAATAATTTGGCAGGGATGTTTCTGTACTAATTGACTAACTTCTGTTGGAAAAATGTGATTGATACGTCAATGCATGCATGAGTGAGCACATATTAAAGGCAAAATGTCACTTTTCAAAAGTCACAAGGATCATTTTGGGGGAATTGTGATACAGGATTTTGACAAATTTTGTTTCTGGTCATTGATTTAGTGCTATTTATGTTATTCATCTCTCGTTTGACCCCCTTACACCTCTTTTGACACTTTTCACATTTTTTGCGCTTCAGTGAGCTCAATTTAAAATTGCCATCCTTCCTCAATTTTCAAACTGTAAAATCCATTAAGTTTATTAAAAAAATGAAATCCTTCATTTTTCCGCAAATTGTATCTTAACGTGTTGTATGAACATAAGAGGTTGTAACCATGTCATGGTTGAGTGAGTACACTCCTTAAATAGAGCAAAAATTACCATTGTTTACCTTTATTTTGGCATAAGAGATGACTCCTGTGACTTTTAAAAAGTGGCCTTTTTGCCTTTAATGCATGCTCACTCATGCGTTGCTTGACGGATCAATCACATTTTCACACAGAGGTTAGTCAATGAGTGTAGAAATACTCCTGCCAAATTATTTTGTGAAAACTTATTTTGTTCAAAGGTTATGGTAGTTTGAAAAAGGGGGTAGTTACTTTTTTTGTTGTGTGTAGTGAGGTATTACGTAATGTTACAAACAAAGATTCTGTGTACTGTTTTTTTTGTTCTTAGATCAAACTGCCCAAGGATAAATTCCAGCTGCCCCCTGGTTGGCGATGGGATGGTGACTGGTTTGAAAGTCCTGAACTCAGGTACAGAAACCCTTGGCCTGGGGTGTATGGAAAGTGCATGAAATTAATTCGTCTCCGACATGTTAAAGATTGTTCCGGGGATTTGCAAGTCCATTACTTCTCTTCATTAAGTTCATTATCAATACCAAATGGTAGTTTAGTACTTACAAACGGTGTGTTGAAAGTTTGAGATCCATACGTCATGAATTTGTTGTTTTAAAATTTTGTTTGTTTTGTTGTTTTAAAAGTTTAAATTTTGCTCAAATTGTGAATCGCAGTTTATGTGTACCGTCGCAAGACCAGTGGAGCGCACTGATTGGTTAAACGGCTAACCTCCGCGTGACCTTCGGCTAACGGCTGATCGGACAATTTTGGAACGGCACGTGCACGTTTGACGTCACAGATTTTTTAAAAAGGCTTCCGAGTCATTTGAAAAAGGATTAAGTTTAACCGTCCAGAATTTCACCAAAACTCAATATTTTACCCCAAGTCTCTATGAGAGGTGATTATTTATGTTAATCTTCACATTGGATATGATTTTAGCTGATTTCATTCATTTAGATGTTTTTTGACGTGCAAATGAATAACCCAGTCTTTAAAGATTGTGACCGTGATTTGCAAATCCCAAAATGAACTTATTTTGGTAACAAGAATAACCAGAAAGAAACATGAATATAGCAAATCTATGGAGATTTGCAGATAGTACCATCCCAGAGATGTATACTTACAGCAGGGATGTATATTATGCATTGCTTAACACTTTAGGTGCTATCGGCCTACCGGTGCGCAGAGAAGACAATCAGTTCCATACCTTTTAATTCCAATGCCAAACGTCACTGAAATTCTTACCAATGATATTTATCATAAAACTGAAGACACATTGAACCAACTAAATGAGTTAAAATATCTTGTCTCGACAGCATTTGGATTTTTATGGAAAAGTGTACATTTTTTAAAGTTATACACATAAGTCCAAAACAACCCAACACTCAAAGTGTTAATTAACTAATTCATTTGTTAAAGGAAAATCTGAATGGAATGTTTTTATGACGACACAGGTTGAAGCTTTCAGACTATATACAGTGTGTCTCAAAAAAATTGTGCAAGTGAAAACCGCCCTCTTTGGCAATTAGAAAATACTCTTGTGACATGATGCTTACGTCAATGTAATGTGCATAGTGTTAGCTTTCAAATATCGTTAGATTTGTTTAATTTGCTTGTATTAATCTTGAGATATGTTGATTTGAATTAGAAAGGGTGAAATCACGATTGTGCCACTTTTTCTAAAGTCCCGGGAAAAAGTGACAAAATTGTGATTCCACCCTTTTGTTGTTGACAACATATCTCGAGATTGACACAAGCAAATTGAACAGAACAAATAACCTTTAAAAGCTAAGACTTTGCCCTTAACGGTGATGTAAGCAAAAATGTCACCAGAGTATTTCCTAATTATCAAAGAGGGCGTTTTTTACTTGCAGAATTTTTGAGACATGCTGCTGTACGTCTCAAAAAATTGCTCAAGTGAAAAGTGCCCTCTGTGATAGTTACAAAATACTGCTGTGACACATATTTACGTCAACATCAAGGGTAAAGTCATAGCTTTCAAATGCTGTTTGTTCTGTTCAATTTGCTCTTTTTAATCTCGAGATATTTTGTAAACAAAACGGTGGAATCACAACTGTGTCGCTCGTACGGGAGAGGGCCTGATGCTATATTGACTGTAGTAAAAGTGGCACATTTTTGATTTTACCTTTTCATTGTTAACTGAACAAATCTCAGCATTAAAACAAGCAAACTGAACAGAACAAACGGTATTTGAAAGCTAAGACTATGCTCTTGATGGTGATGTAAGCATGACGTCGCAAAAATGTTTTTCTCATTACCTAAGAGGGCGCTTTTGACTTGCACAATTTTTTTTGAGACACACTGTATAAATACAACATGACAGGCCAGGTATCAATGTTCTAATTGGATTCTTGGTCATCCCCACAGCTTGCTCTTTGATGCTGATGCAGGCCAGAAAAACTTTCTGGAAGACATCTATGAACAAGAGTCCCGTAACATACCGGGAGGGACGTGGCAAGAAGCATCAGTGCCCTTTACTAATGTGGTAAGTTCTGTCTATATTATTTCAGTTCAGTTCATTTATTTCTTTCATTTTTCATTAAAAACAAGAACATATGTACAGCATGATATTTAAAAGCAAGAAATATGAAAATGGGAAACTAAAAATAAAGCCGTATTGGGCCTTGTCAGGCTTAGTTCCCATGACAACAAAATAAAAACAAATACAACAAATAGACATACAAAATACATAAAACCTACC
>JZLH01S0109539.1:45702-56122 GCA_001188425.1 Eucidaris tribuloides | reverse complement strand
ACTCAACCAACTTCGATAAGAGGGTTACAGGCGGAGTAACTCCGCACTGGAAGTGCAGTTCGGCTTAACTCGGTAATCTCGCACGTGTTTACATTTCCTATCCCAACGTCACAAGCGAGTTTAGTCGTGGGGAGTTTAATTCCTGTGTTTGATTTTGTTTTGTAGCGTGTTCAAATCGTTTGGTTCTTGATTTTTTTTGACGTAAGTTGTTCTGATTTTTAACGAAAGTATCCGAAATGGCAAAATCAATACCCTAACCATAGAACTTATCTAACTCCAACACCAAGTTTGTGAACTGATGGTATTTGAGTCAATCCCCGTATTTTCAATCGTGTTTTTGTACTCGGATCACACAATCGTCTGGCAAGAGATCAACTATTAAGCAGTCACGTATGTAGGCCTACAGACCAATAAAGCGATGATTGCGAAATTTGAGCGAACCGTTTAAGGAAAATTCGGCCACATATAATGGGGTGAACTCGCATGTTAGCCATGGAAACGACTGCGGATACACTGCTGCGGTGCTTGCCAGTATGAAAGGGGGTGTAAAGTCGGTCCGCAGTACAAGCGGATCAACTCAACCTGAAGTAACTCCGGAGTAACTCTACTTCGCCTTCACTATGAAAGGGGTATAAGACTAGTGTCTTGATGTACGGCCTACTTTCTCTCAGTAAGAGAACTTGGAGGAAGAAAAAGTTGCATGGTCTGGAACCAAGACTAGCAAAAGAAATGCTCTGTCTTTAAATCCAAGTATTTCCTTGAGACAAGACTAGGGCTCTAGTAACTTAAAACCTGTCCCCCATTACATGAAACAGTAACCACAGTGCTTTATTTTTTCTTGGTTCATGAAACCAGGGAGCTGGGACTTTTTTGGCCATATCCCTTGCATAGCTACCACGATTGTTTTTCCTCAGGTAAGGAAAAATTCCACACAAGGGGGGGGGGGGAGCTGGTATTTTTTCCACAAGATATGAAATACATCATCAATACCAGAATCTTACAAACTAAAATAAGATTATAATTTGTTAGTTTTACACTTTTGGGGGTAAATTTTACCCTCCAAAATACAACAATTGGAATAACGAAGTTTATAGCAAGAATGGATGAAGAGGAAACTTAAGAATTCTGCCTGGTGTACGTACATTTATTTATTTAGTTTTTTTTTTCGGGGGGGGGGGGTACACGTCTCCTCTTATCAAACTGTACTGGGTTGTTTCACACAATTTTTCTATATGGTATATCCTAATTTTGTCATTGATTTAACCCGTTAGAGACGATTTGATTTCACTTTAACACGCATTTTCCATAGACCCCAACACGAGTTAACTCGTACTTAGTCTCCTACAGGTTAAATGTCACAATTCACATGTTGAGCAGTCCAGCACTAACCAGGATGTGGTAATTCCAATACCATTTTTATAAGTTCATAGAAACTCATAAGTTTTCAGCAAACCATAAAACTGTGGTGTATGCCAGAACAAAAGAAACCAATGCTCATCAGAGTTTCTGGTATCAAAAACGACAGCAGATCAAAATGTTAATGTTTGTCACCCATTCAGAACATGATCACGGTTCAGTTCACAAACCTAGACCAGCAAGCAACAATAGAACCACGTGGCAAATCAGATTATTATTCAGAGTCACTTATAGAAGGTGATAGGGTGGATGTGGTTTTTGACCAAATTTTTTGTCACAAAGTTATTTCCGAGATCCACCTGTACGTGCAAGAGTCTGAAGACGTAGGTCATGAGGCCAATTAGGGATCTTCTTGAAAATGTGATCAGCAATGAGAAATTACTTTTCTCACTGCCTATCACAATGAAAGGATCCCACATGTTGAATTATTTTCATTCTGCAAAGATTACTTTCAGAATAACCTACTAGCCTTGATACTATTAGGCAGCTGCAAATATCAAATGAACCTAATAAATAGGTGTCAGAGAGTAATCCACTGAATAACATGAGTCACACTAAAAGTATATGTTTTTATATATCCTAGTTTTATTCATTTGATGCCGTCAATTAAGTGAATTAGACTGTCAGATGCAATTAACTTGATTAAACTGTTATAAATGCAATGAACAAAAACAGTGCTTCACATTCTTTTCCTAATACTGTATTTAAACTTAAAACCCCTTTTCCCATTTCACTGATAGAATGATAAATTAAAATCCATTATGATGCACTTTGTTAGGATCCAGGTTTAAATATTGTTACACTCTATAGTATATTTGGGATATTTAGATTTCATTTATTGTCCTATTCTATTTCTTACCATAAAGCATCACTGTAAATAACACAATGGGAGACATTTTGCAAGTAAATAAATATTTACACACAATGACAATGTGTGTTTTTGTTTATTAATTTCTTATTTCTTATAGCTGTAATACCATTTTCAGAACTTGATACACTTTTCAGGGGAAAGGGGTATTTTCATATTGTTTTGTGAGACATGGCATGATAAATTGGAATAAATTGGAGAAACCCCTCCCCCTTCAACTCCTGGTTATGCTACTGGTCATGTGACCACTTTAACATCTACTGTGGATATAGGAAGCAATTTATGACACAAGAAATATGAGGAATTTATCTTTCCTTGTTCAAGTCACAATACTGGAGGCAGTATCTCCCAAAATATCTAGACTTAAGTATTACAATACCAAACTTTCCCATTGGAGACTAAGTACAAGTTAACTTGTGTTGGAGTCTATGGAAAATGTGTGTTATAGTAAAATCAAATCGTCTCCAACGGGTTAAAACACATCTAACGAGAAATACTGAAACTATCAGTTATTAAGTACACAAGCAATTTGACATTGATATACAAATATGCAAATAAATAAGCAGAGAAAGATGAAGTGAAAAAAACAAAAACAAATCAGTAGTATATGATTTAGCAAATAAAACTACAAAAAGGTGCGTGTTGATTGAGATTATGAGTAACTGAATGTGTTTTTAAAGGCATTGTATAACACTGTTTCCAGTTTAAAAAATCTGAGCTGCATGATTCCCCATGCTACCATGATACAGTCTAAAAATGAAGCCCTGAAAAAATTGCAGTTTAAAACGATCATTAAGTGCTTTAAAAAAGTGAAAATCATTGAGAGACCATTCCAGGATTCCCCCATAGACTGCTGTGTTGCAGAATTTCCTATCGGCTGAGAATAATTAATGTGCCAATTTGTATCTACACATATTGTACTATGACAGCATAAACCATAACTGTCCAAACTTTTGTGTTCTAGGGTGTGTTTTTTTTTGTCCATTCAAACACCGTCAGATATGTCAGATAGCAAAGTTCAACTATTTTTTAAACGGGTCTTCCACAGTGTTATACAGCATCTTTAAAGATTGTGTCAGGGATTTGCAAGTCCATTAGTTCCCTTCATTAAGTTCATTATCAATACCAAACGGTTTGAGATCCATACGTCATGAATTTGTTGTTTTATAAGAAAAACTAATAACGACATGTTACCAGAATGTTGTTCTTTCCTTGAGTTTAAATTTTGCTCAAATTGCGAATCACGGTTTTGTGTACCGTCGCAAGACCAGCGGAGCGCACTGATTGGTTAAACGGCTAACCTCCGCGCGACCTTCGGCTAACGGTTGATCGGACAATTTTGGAACGGCCCGTGCACATTGACGTCACAGATTTTTTGAAAAGACGTCCGAGTCATTTGGAAAAGGATGAAGTTGAACCGTCTAGATTTTCACCAAAACTCAACATTTTACTCCAAGTCTTTATGAGAGGTGTTTATTTATATTGATCTTCACATTGGATATGATTTCAGCTGATTTCATTCATTTAGAGTTTTTTTTGAAGTACAAATGAATGACACAATCTTTAAGTGATGAAGTATGTAAACATTTTTATTCAATCACATGCCAAACTGCATTAACAAGATTTGCAAACCCCACCTCATGACTACCCAACCCCTCCCCACCTCAACAAGCAAAATGGAAATGGTTTCCCTTCTGAACATTAACATTACTTTCAACTGCATTAAGTGAAATGGTGATTGGTGTCCAATATTTTATTTAATCCCTGATGATTTAGCACAGCACAAAGTTACAGCTCTTGTTAATTACAAATTCCTAATCTTACATGTTTGGACAATCACTATAAAACTGACAAAAACAATTAAGAAGTATCTAGACTATACCCTGCAGAAAAATTTTAATGACAGATAATGGTTCCTTTGAGGCCACAGTACAAATTCTTAATTGCTTGTGACCAAACATCCTACTACCAATCATCAGTATTCCAGAGCAACCTACAAAATAGTAGAACGTTTGTAATGACAGTGCAGGGTTTTTTTTACTTAAATCTGTTTGTAATATTTTACATAAATCAAAATATCTCTCACTTGTATTGCACATAAGGTACAACACTCCAAAGTGAGCAAAAATAAAATGTTTTCCACTTTCCCATATTTGTAACTTTATATCTTTTTATTTACTTCCTAGCTATAATCTCAATCAACAACACAATTCACAAAATGCTGTTAAATCATCTGGTGAAAAATGTATATCTTTTCGCTTTCACAAATCCTACAAGTGCTAAAATAATTCCTGGTTCACCAGATTTTCACAATACTTTTCATTAACTTGTACCTTTGACAAGTTACTATATATGCTGAATATTTGGTGGTTATATTTTGGTGAAATTTACAACCAAACAATAAAAATCTCACTTCCTGATATCCTATAAAAAGTACATGTATGAAAATACAATTATACTGAGGAAATAAAATTCCATGAATTCCGCGTTTTGAAGAAAAATTGTGAAAATATCTACATGAAATGTATATACAAATTATACAAACAATTGTTTAATCTTATATAGCTACATGGGACTAAATTAAAATAAATCATCTTCAAGTTGTTTTTCAACTGTCCCTTATGAGCTGACGTGTATTAACCCGACGGAGACGATTTGATTTCACTATATTACACGCATTTTCCATAGACCCCAACACGAGTTAACTCGTACTTAGTCTCCAACGGGTAAATTCCACTGCAATTCCAAAACAATAAGAGTCATATGGTGTGCCATGAAGGTACTTTACAAATTAAAGGTAAGTAAATAAACAAATAAGTTTAAAAAAATAGATAGTAAATCTAAACTTGTCTAAACTTAAAATAAATTCAGATCTTACCAACTATTTGGTACATACCAATCATTACTGAAAACAGCTCAAATTGGTGCCTTCTTATCTTTCATTCTAACTCCCACATGACTGTTCTAACACTTGTACTTTTTGAACCAATCAGTGAACGTTCAAATAGAGGTCAATAAAGTTCATGAAAAACTGAGAAATATGCTGGTATATTGAACAGAAAAGGTGTTAGGTCTGGGATACTTTGACATGTTTATGATGTCAGCTGATTACCCCCATAACACTTAAAAGAACAGATGTTGACATCACATTGCATCACTGCATGTTACAGATTTCTTAGGGTGGTGTATGCAAGTTCAACTAGTACTATACTCAAAGTCTATAAAATTATGCCTGATAAACTAATATTCAAAGTTCTATAAAACTTTGTCTACACACAGTAATTTTTCCAAATTCAAAAAATGCAATGAAATACAGTCACTGCATAGTTTACAAGAACAGTGCTAGAAATTCTAATGAACCCAAGACGTGATAAATGAATTACGTGCAGAGGAAATCCCAGAGTTCGCCTCTGAAATTCTAACGACCCCCTCGGGAGGAAAACAAGACACTGGAAGCCAAATTTAATTTGGGTTTTGTCAAGGCGACGGGGGTAATTTTACACCTTCCACTTAATGATACCAAGGCGAAATGTTGACTGTGATTGAGTCAACACAACTCAAGTAGGGCATGTCACCCAATGTTGGTTAGATGCAGTAGGAAAAATGGGGAATTTTGCTATTATGTTGTTGATGCGATATATGTTTATAATTTATCCTTGTGGCTTTTTTTGTAAAAATGTGCAATAACAGGATGAAAGGAACACTATAAACATTAAACATAAAACATGTGTGAATGAAAAAAAAATCAGGGCCAAAACTAGAAATAAATTCTCAAAACGCATTTAATTCACATTTGCCTCTTCCATCAATAAAGTACCCCGCCCCCATTTTGGTACTAGAATAAAGTATTTCCAGTTTTCAATGCAGCGCTCCATGTAAAGCCACGTTTACACTATGTTCCCGGCGGCCACGGCAACCACGTTTCAGGCCACCGTGGACAAAACGGGATAGACGTGAAACCACGCGGTAGAACGGCCTGGGCAAACGTGACAGTCCGTGATTGCCGTAGATGCCGGGCCAGATTTTTTAACCATCAAAAAATTTGCCACGGTAGTCACGGTGTCGATGAGAAACCTGGTAGCCCGTAGTAAAACGAGGTAAACGCAATAGATAGTGACAGTACCTAATAAGCCGTAACAATACTTAGAGGCTGTCCGTAGCACGACTGGAAGCATCTGTATTTCCTGGCATTTCACGATCCTTTCAAGTTTTGTCACATTCTGCTGCGTTTTGTCACGGTTCTGACGGTAATGGTAGACATTTTGTCGCGTTCAGTTCCGGTACGTCCAGGCAAGAAACGGTTTTGGGGCCTGAAAGAATACGGCGCGTTGCGATGTAATACGGTCTGATACGGCGAAGGCGGTCTGGGAGGGAGTATAAAAGCTGGCCGGCCCGGCAGGAGGGGAGACAACACGGATCTCCCTGAAGCTCAAAACACACCTCTAACAAGTTTGGCAGGAGGGTGCCAATTTCAATTATGTGGCAGAGTAGGCCCCCTATATATTTTGCTGTACATTATGTCAAGAATGGGACAATCTGGAAAAAAAAAATATTTTTTGGTACTAAATTTTCTCAGAGTTTGTGGTATATGGTATCACATTAAAGAAAAAGAACCAGTCTTTCTCATTCACTTTATTTCATCTAATTTACTTTTATTAATCAAGAGTTATGAAAACCTTTTTTTTTCAGTCGGTCAAAATCGCGTTTGTGCCATTTTTTGAATTAATGGTCAAAATCAGCATTTGGTCTTTGAAACAGAATGTGTTAATCGTAATAAAAAAATAGTCAAAACAATTTAGGCCTAACAGCGTAAAGTAATAAAAAAAAAACTGAGTGAACTCACATAAACATTTACTCTTGATAAAATATGTCATACTAATTGTGTTTCTTGATGTTGAAAGGCCATCAACAACTAAGGCCTCTCTTGAAGGGCCACGTACCATTGACTGAATATTAACACTGTTTCCATGTTTAACCACGTGCATGTATTTCAATTTCGTGTCCTTTGTTAATGAAAATTTTCCTTTTTTCAATGTAAATTATATAGAACAGTATAACTTCTAAATGCTTGAAATATGTTTGTGATGATCACTGAACCATTTCATGATTGCACGCTATTCATTGGTTTCTTTTTCAAAATTTACATACGCGTACAGTGGTACAATAGCGATTTTGCTTTGTTTGGTGCAGAAAATTCATCATATCTCAGGTTAGACAAAACCACAAGAAATGAAATAAATTATATTGAAAAATATGGTCTTTTAGCTTTGTCAAAATACCAAACATAACAAGGTTGTATATAACAAAATTATAATTTTTCACTTGTACCATTTCTTTAATACACACTGCTGTTGCTACTGCTCGGGAAGCTTTCTTTACCGTGGGCACAAACGTGCTCCAAGGCTACCCAGCGTTCACGTTCCATCCGTAGAAGCGTTAGAGAGCGTTAAAAACGTGTCAGACCTTGATCAGAACGTGGAAAACGTAAGTGACCCCAACAGAAGGTAACAGGTCGGAAGGGAACGTACTGGCATCCGTGGTAGACCGGGGCCGAACGTAGTGAGCCTTTGAGCCTCCGCGACTCGGCAGCTTATTTCTTCCCAAGGCCCGTCACGGATACCGTGATAGATCGCAAGAAAACTTAGCAAGACGTAATAAAACTTTAATATGGAGTAAAACATGGCCAAAATCCCACGGTTAACTACGTTTCGGGCAAACGGGGCTGCCGTGGCCACCGGGAATATAGTGTAAACGAGCCTTTAGCAGACAAAGAACGGAAGGGGGCACTATTAGAATAGAAATATTTATATGACACCTAAATAGATCCTTGTCATTTGATTGGTTGTTTGATATTGATCATTTGTCCCATTTTTACGTCATCATTCGTGCAATCATGGCTCCATTTACCATGCAATCTAGGATACATGCGATTTGGTCCATTTGCACGCACGCCGAGACATGGCACACTACGTACATGTATGTAAAACGCTTGCGTTTGCAGTGTGCATGCGACGGACATCAGCGCACTAGCGCTCAACGCATCACTCTCTTGATCTCGCTTGCACATCAAAATGTAAGTCCCTTCTCTCTTGTTTCTAAATTCATTAAACGTCAAATGACAAGGATCTATATCTAGGGGTCATATAAAACAAATAATGATTTTTTTTTCATTGGTGCAATGGACGGAATATTTCATTTGGTGAAAGATGAAACTATTGATCCATTCAACAAGGTGCAGGAAAGTTGAAGGGATCATTTCATCTTTCACCTCATGAAATATTCTGTCCATTGCACTCATAAACATTCATTATTTGTATACTATACAATGAGTCATTCAGTTTTCTGGTATACCATGTATATATTTTGGAAAAACACAGTACAGTCAGACCTGTCTTAGCAGCCACCTCTCTATCGCAGCCAACCTGCGTATAGTGACAACTGAATTGATTCCCTAGGATACACATTATGTTCAAAAACCTGTCTATAGCAGCCACCTGTCTACAAAGGCCACTTTTTTGTCCCTTTTAGGTGGATGCTATAGACAGGTTTCACTGTAGTAAGATTAGAAATAAAACATGGTTTATTTCTAATAAGAAAAGGTGATTTTTGTTTTCATTGTCCTATGCCATAACATGAAGATTTCCACATTTCTCACTTTTGTTTGGTGCCATTAAAAATTCACAACTTGTTAATAATTCAGTGTAGAAGTGTAAAAAGTCTCATATTTAATGAGTATAACAGTAAATATTGTTTATCTGTTGATAATACACATGTGTAATACAGGTGTATTTGGAGTTTAAAACAATCCAATACATAATGTATTGAATGTAAAATGGCATCTTTTGAAAGGGATAACAACACATACAATAATTATAATAGTCCCATCCATGTTACTTGTTACTTCACCCTCAAATTTTGATTATTTAAGGCACATCTACACCAACCAGCTAATTTCATCTTGAGTTGACCTTTTGGAAATTACATGATACACTTGAATTATACTTTTTCATGTAAAATTACCATCTTTTTCATGAAATAATTTTTTTTTTTATTTACCATATTGGCATGAAAGAGGGTTTTACACATAGTGGCTTATGAGCTAGATAAATTTCATTTCTAACATGTCTTCTTACCTAAATTCGTCTTCATCGTAATTCAACTACATGCTGTAATTGTGAAAAACAAAACTGCATCATATCTCATTTTTCATCTTTCTGGATGTGCACAATTCGGGAGAACAAGCTCTATCAAATTTCCTGGCAAATTGGCTTTATACTACTATAATTCTTGAGTGGGAGTATAAGTAAAGGTTGCATTCTTCAAATACCATGGCGTCATTCTTAACATTGATACTTTCCCACAACCACTCCATTAATTTTCACATGCTTCCTTCGCTACTGGCAAGTTAAGACATTCCCATTTAAATGTTTGATTACCTCAGACATGCTATCTTCTAACCATTCATTTCCTTGGGCAAATACGAGGGTAAATGTTATTACAGAGTGACTAAAACACTTGCGCGGGTTGTGCCAAAAGAAGGAAATTCAAGTGAAAAAGTGTACAAAACATTTAGGTGTTCAGTGAATCGGTGATTGCTCCGTTTCTTATCGTTACTGGCAGATGTCTGCTGTAACAAGTGTCTTGATCACAAATCAGCTATCAACGGGAAGACAATTTTTTGGCCAAAAAAAAAAGGCTGGGTTCTCGCATTTTTGCCTGTTTGATGTTTGTGTGGAAGTGAGAGCCGCTTGTGGAAGGGGGGGAAGAGTTTGGAAGGTATCGCAGGAAATTTGCAGGATTACAGATACGGATGAGGGAGATATCAAAAATGTGTGAAAACGGAGGGGCCCCGACAGTAGTTGAAAGAAATGAGCCAGCTGCGTGGAATGCTCGCTCAAATTCTGACATTTGCCTATACGTACATTTAGTTACATTTAGAAAACAAACAGTATTTTAAATCAATATCTTTTGAACTGCATTTTTCTGCAAAGGTAGCTTTTCAATGTAATTGTGGAATGAAATGTAAAAATGCTAATTTTGAATCACTGCAGATCTAAGTGCCTTTCAATACATGACATAAACGGTACCCTGGGGTACCAAACAGAAATCTGCTATTTTGTTGATTTATCTAAACAC
>JZLH01S0109539.1:31341-44798 GCA_001188425.1 Eucidaris tribuloides | reverse complement strand
AAACTGTCAAAGAGGGCACTTTTTACTGTAAAATTTTTTGAGATATGCTGCAGCATAGTCTAAAAAATTGTGCAAGTAAAAAGCGCTCTCTTTTTGCAATTACAAAACACTTTTGTGACATCATGCTTACATCAACGTCAAGGGCTAAAGACTTAGGTTTGAAATGTTATTTGTTCTGTTCAATTTAGTTGTTTTAATCTCTAGACATCTTGTAAATAACAAAAGGGTGGAATCACAATTGTGTCACTTTTACGATGGACTGCAGTAAAAGTGGCACAATTGTGATTTCACCCTTTCTTATCTAAATATACATATCTCAAGATTACGACAAGCAAATTGAATAAAATTAACAGTATTTGAAAGCTAAGACTATGTTCTTGAAGTTTATGTAAGCATCATGTCACAAGAGTATTTTCTAATGGCCAAAGGGGGCGGTTTTTACTTGCACAATTTTTTTTGAGACACACTGTACTAAAGGAAAAATGTTCTATTAATTACATTCACTTAACAGTTCAGTTTTCTGTTACTGTTTTTGTATACTTTCAAAAACCTGAACTGCCAGATGGGTGCACTCAATGGAACATTTTGCCTTTAGCATGTCTAAAGTCACCCTAATATATAGCATTATTTTCATTACTTTAACATTCTGCAAAGTTAGTTCCTTATACTCCTGTGGAATATACGTCAGTTGATAGTGCCAAGTATAGCTTTTTATGAATTTATTACAATACACATAGTTAAAACTTTACATTTATTCCATTTCAAGCAACATTTGTTATTACCCCCATTACAAAGAAAAAGAAGACGACGACAACAAAAAAGAAGAAGAAGAAGAAAGGGGAGAATAACAATAAAAACACCAACACTCTACCAAGAAAATTGCCTCCATGCAGAGATGCATTTCACCTAGTTAACAACCTAATAATTCTTACAAGTCATTTGTCAAGAATTACGGAATACATACATTTGACTGAATATAAACACTAAACAAAACGTAAGTTCCCCCTTTTTAAAAAATACCATAACTTTTTGATGAAATGGTTTTGAGGAAAACAATTTGGCAGGAGTATTTCTGCGCTCATTGACAAACTTCTGTGTGAAAATGTGATTGATCCGTCAAGTCATGCATGAGTGAGCACATACATGTATCAAAAGTATAAATGTCACTTTTCAAAATTCACAGGGGTCATTTTGGGGGATTTTTGATACAGGATTTTGACAAATTCTGTTTCTGATGACTGATTTAGCACTATTTCTGTTAATCATCTGTCATACTTTAACCTCCTTACACCTTCCCAGACACTTTCCACATATTTTCAGTTCAGTGTACTCAATTTAAAAATTTTCATCCTTCCCAAATTTTGAAATTGTAAAGTCCATTAAGTTTATTGAAAAAAAGTGAAATCGGGTTTTTTTCCACAAAAAGTATCAGCACATATTGTACAAACATAATAAGTTGTAACCATGCCATAGTTGAGTGAGCACACTTTAAAGAAAAAAAACAATTTTTTAATGTTATTTTGGCATAATAAATGACTCCTGTGACTTTTGAAAAGTGACAATTTTGCCTTTAATGCATGCTTACTCATACAGGACCTGACGGATCAGTCCCATTTTTACACAGAAGTTAAGCAATGAGTGCAAAAACACCCCTGCAAAATCTCTCTGCTAAAATTTGTTTTGTTAAAAAGTTATGGTATTTTGAAAAAGGGTGAACTTACTTTTTGTGTAGTGTTTAGTAGGAGAAATAATTAAACTTCCATTAGTTACACGTAGAGCCTAACCAAAAAATCACAGCAAGAGGGCAGTACAAGGCTGTCAAACATTACTTACTAATGATTCAAGAATAGAATCAACATAAATATGGCATTTTAACACAATTTTATAAATTGTGTTGTCTCTTCTGATACAACCCAAAAGTCTTTTCGGTGACTTACCACAACCACCCCACCTACCCCTCAAAATGTATACAGTTGAGTACTGTGTTGATCATGTATGGTATACTAGCTTAACAAATCAGGCTAAATTTCAAATTTCATAAGACAATTTCTTCCACGGTTCCCAGCATTTTATGGAAACAAAATTTCCCAATTTCACCTGATGGAAGTTTTATAAATCCAGGATCATCATTTTAAGCTAGATTTCTTTGGACAAAAAAGGAGATAATTGTACTGCTGGAAATATAGAATTCTCTGATTTTTCCCTGATTTGAGGGACCTTTCTTAAAAGTTCCAAGACTTTTCCCTGATTGGAAAAGTGACGCCATTTTCTGGGGTTTCCCCTGACTTTTAGGTTGGCTGGGAACCCTGTCTTCACCAATAGTGGCATTGTTCAACTGCAGTTGTGTACACAGGGCGGGGGCTGCATCCCTCACCTCCCCCTTCTACCCCATTACCCTCTATCACCGTTCTTCTGAAATCCAAACATCTGCACCCAAAGTTGTTCAAAATTTGTTTCAATATATTTACCTCAAAGTATTTTTCTCCAACAATTTCACAACATATTCAGAACTTAGCTTGGCAAGATTTCTTTCAAAATCTACTTTTGAACATTGCACAAGATGAGGATTTTGCTTTGAGTTATTGGTAATAAAATTTATCAGTCTACACTAATTTAGAATGAATACTTTCCTTTCAGTGAAACAGCTGACCGAGTCACACTTGTTCTAACTTCTAGAAATATACAGTATTACATGAAACTTTGGCAACTTGAAAGAAATCTTGACATAACAGTTCAAGCACTAAATGTTGCCCAACTGAAGGTAGGGGTATAACCCCTTCCCCACCCTTCTTCCCTCCATATCCACACCTTCTCAGTTTTAATGTTGCAATTATACACAACAACAAAAGTAACTACCCCCTTTTTCAAACTACCATAACTTTTTAACAAAATGAGTTTTCGCAAAATAATTTGGCAGGAATATTTCTACACTTATTGACTAACCTCTGTGTGAAAATGTGATTGATCCGCCAAGCCACGCATGAGTGAGCATGCATTAAAGGCAAAAAGGCCACTTTTTAAAAGTCACAGGAGTCATCTTTTATGCCAAAATAAAGGTAAACAATGGTATTTTTTGCTTTATTTAAAGAGTGTGCTCACTCAACCATGACATGGTTACAACCTCCTATGTTTGTACAACATGTTAAGATACATTTTGCTGAAAAATAAAGGATTTCAATTTTTTCAATAAACTTAATGGATTTTACAGTTTCAAAATTGAGGAAGGATAGCAATTTTTAAATTGAGCTCACTGAAGCGCAAAAAGTGTAATAAGTGTCAAAAGAGGGGTCAAACGATAGATGAATAACATAAATAACGTTAAATCATTTACCAGATACAGAATAGTTCAAAATCCTATATCACAAATCCCCCAAAATGACCCCTGTGACTTTTGAAAAGTGACATTTATTTTGCTCAAAACCATTTCTTTAAAAAGTTATGTCATTTTGAAAAAGGGGGTAGTTACTTTTTTTGTTGTGTTTAGTTTACTCTATAAGCCAACACTGCACTCACCACTCTTTATCCCTCCATCCCCACCCTAAAACAAGATGTTGTGATGCACACTCAAATCACGCACATGGTTTGCCCCTCCCTTCCTTCACGAATTACAAGGACGATAAACGGAAAGGAAATGACGAACAAGATTGTCATGAAATTATATGACAAAGTGGGAACTGAAACAAGCTCTGCCCTACAGAAAGTGAAAGATAGCATCAAAAAGAGAAGCGTACCAGCATTTATCCTGGGAATCTGTACGATACCAGATGATTACGGTTGAGGATGAAGAGGAGGTTGCAAAGGAGAGTGACAGGCGACAGCTATGATGGTGACATGTAGATCAGGATGACAATAATAATAAACAGTTCTGTAAATGGTTATGGTGGAGGAGGAAGAGAATGATTATGGTGGTGATGATGGTGATGATAATGATGATGATAATGACGGACACGGGGATATGATGATGGTGATGATTAAGTGATGACAATGATGGGAATGATGATAATGGTCATGAAGATGATGATGATGATGATGATGATGATGATGATGACGACGACGATGATGGTGATGATGATAATGATGATGAAAATGATAATTATGGTGACAATTTAGTTGTTACATCAGTAATGCTTAAGAAGCTTCATGGGTGATAAACAATAAGGCACAAATCACAGTTAACAAGGACGGCACTGATATAAACTGATAGATGGTGACTGAGATGACAATGGCGTCTTACGGTGATGCCAGTACCAGTGATGAAAACAGAAGTGATAATGATGCTGGTGGAAATAATGAGAATGGTATTGTTTCATGATGATGGTGAATGATACATGTACTGCAGACATTGCTGGTATGGCTGTTGGTGGTAGTGATGATGATGGTAATAAGGAGGGAGGAGGAGGAGATTGAGGAGGAAGGGAAGAAGAGGAGGAGGAGGAGGTTGAGGAGGAAGGGGAAGAACAGGAGGAGGAAGCAGCAAAGGAGATGGAAAATGACCACACTTCTGATGACAATGAATAACGATGATAATGATAATGCTGATGATGCTGATGGTGATGATGATGAAGATGATGATGATGAAGATGATGATGGTCATGATAAAAATTACGACAATTGACAGTGATAATGAAGATAATGGTGAAAAGAATAAAAAGGATGATGATGACGATGAACAAAACGGGGTTAAGGATCTAACCGTGTCTACCGACGTGACAGTAGTGTGCACTAGAACAAGAACTACTGCACCAACGGAAATAAGCTCCACACTTTCGTCCTTCACAGCATGAAACCCTTTTTCAAAACACTGCACCAAATTAGTTTTGGATAAGTTTGTTAACCACAATATTGTCTGTCCTTGTAAATATCCATTAGTCAGAACTATATCTGAGACCATCACGTCAGAAGTCATTTAAGTATATACACCATTGATGTGCAGGATTATAATATGATTACGCTTTCAACATTATCTGTACTAATTACTCCCTAGACTCCAATCACAAAACTAAATTTAATTCAGCAACAACTGCTTATATTCCCCACACAGCTGTAAAACAGATGTAAAAAATAACAAACACATGCCCTATGTTTACGGCAACTGCACTTTCGACTTGGACGTTCATTTCATGGGTAACACATTTTCGAAACAAAATACTAACGCGAAGAATATGCGGCAAACATATCCACCTTATTAACACTTTGACTCCACACAGACATGTGATTGACTGAAATTCTGGATTAAAAATAAGAAAAAAAGAGAATTACCCATGTGAACATGACACATTGAACAGACTTGACCTTTTCACAACCAAACAAGTCCCCTTATCAGCTCCGACATTTGGCCTGAATACCGTGTCAGGGAGGGGGGTTAGCCAACCGCGGCACACGTTTCCTCTTGTATGACCAACTACCGTGGCTTTCTGACTCAACTTTCTGACTTATTCTATCATCGCATCAACCTTTTTCCCTCTTTTCGTTTACCTTAACCAATCAGAGAGAGGGGTCCCGTTTTAAGCACGACTACTAACCAAATCAATACAATAAAAACAACCCAAACAAATTATGTATGAATACAATTAATGATCGCTGTCGTTTGGAATTTGTTTCACATGTCGCTCCGCTTCCGATATTATCAGGCAGAAGTTGAGAATGCCAGTTTCTCCTTGTTTTTTCCCGTAGAGTGTAATTTCCACATTATACGTAGGAAATCAGACATAAGTGCCATAGATGCCCGCATCCGGGGGTACGGAATGGTAGGAATTTGAAATATTTTAACATGAAAAATACAATGTAAGATTTAACATCCTCTTCAAAAACATATCTGTAAACTGAATAAGACTTTAACTCTCTCTTTGCTTGGTTTAATGATCTTCTTGCCCATAAGCATGCTTTTTGATAAGATTTGCAAAATAATACATATACGTGTTAAATTTATTGTACATTCGTATTCACATTTTTGATGAGACAGTACATAGATGTAGGTATAATTGATTCAAGTTCTGCCTAAGTTCATGTTCTACACAAACATAGCAATTTCATGAACCAACTGTCTTTATAATGTCATACAAGACCTTTTGCCAATTTTACTGGTTTTCTTGCCACAAAAGAATTGACAATAAGTTGACCCATTGAAAATGGTTTGATTTTGACAATAAGTTGACCCATTGAAGATGGTTTGATTTTGACAATAAGTTGACCCATTGAAGATGGTTTGATTTTGACAATAAGTTGACCCATTGAAGATGGTTTGATTTTGACAATAAGTTGACCCATTGAAGATGGTTTGATTTTGACAATAAGTTGAGCGGCCATTGAAGATGGTTTGATTTTTGAACAATAAGTTGACACCAGTTGAAGATGGTTTTGATTTTGACAGAGTAAGTTGACCCATTGAAGATGGCTTTGATTTCTGACTAATAAGTTGACCCATCGAGATGGTTTGATTGACAATAAGTTGACGCCATTTTTGAAGATGGTTTGATTTTGAACAATAAGTTGACCGCATTGAAGATGGTTTGATTTTGACAATAATGTTGACCCCTATTGAAGGATGTTTGATTTTGAAATAAGGTTGAACCCATTAGAAGATGGTTTGATTTTTGACATATAAGTTTGAGCCCCATTGAAGATGGTTTGTGACAATGAAGTTGACCACATTGAAGATGTTTTGAGATTTTGACAATAAGTTACTCATTGAAAGATGGTTTGATTTTGACAAGTTAAGTTGACCCACTTGAAGATGGTTTGATTTGACAGATAAGTTGACACCATTGAAGATGGTTTGATTTTGGACAATAAGTTGACCCATAATGAAGATGGTTTGATTTTGACAAGTAAGTTGACTGCATTGAAGATGGTTTCGATTTTTGACAATCAGTTTGACATCAATGAAAGATGGTTCGATTTTGACAATAAGTTGACCCATTGAAGATGGTTTGATTTTGACAATACGTTGACCCATTGAAGATGGTTCGATTTTGACGATAAGTTGACTCATTGAAGATGGTTTGATTTTGACGATAAGTTGACTCATGAAGATGGTTTGATTTTGACAATAAGTTGACTCATGAAGATGGTTCGATTTTGATTTAACATGCATTTCCCAAAGACCTTGAGACGAGATATCTCATGTCTAGTCTTCAACGGGTTAAACGGCAGAGACATGATTGAGAAAAGTGGAAATACTTCAAGAACCAAAGGAATTAAAACTTTTAAGTTAGAATGTTTTTCCATGTTGAAAGATTCATCTTTAATTTAATTACTTGAGGAGAAACATTTAATACAATTGGATGAAATTTGACTATGATAGATACAAATTGAACTCCTAGAAAGCTAGACTAAAAATGTGAGATTTCTGATGGATGTTGAAAACAAGGAAATATAGAGTTCATCATGAAATTTTTACAAAATAACCCTTGAGAAGAGTACTTGATTTTAGTATCATTGTGCCCTATATTGAGGACTGCTACCAATTCTTCCATTTCCCTTTAATGTGAAGTGGGATAGCGGAATTTGTGTGGCACAAAGAGTTCTTGAAGAAATCAATTAGAACTGACAGACTCTTCAGATTTGGGTTTTGATCCAAAACTTGTACACAGGTAGACAACCGCAATGTTATCTGTGTCTTAGTTCCATGAATCTACTCACATCCTTTTCTCCCTGATGTACATTTTTTTCAGTCTTTTCAATCCCAGAACCAGACAAAAGACAGGTTAGCAGATGCCAAACTAACCTGACTTACATCGCTGAATTCTGGGAGCAAATGACGCTTGTTGTGGTTAGAATCGCTGTTTGACACCACGCAATGCAGCAGGTGACGCTATTGTTTAGAGTAGTCACTTCCGCATTTTACCCCCCACATTTCTGACCCATTTATTCACAACCTTCTTGATATTCCAGCAAAAAGAAAAAAATGAAGGAAAATATGGATAAGCCTTTACCAAATAATTAAATCAATATATGAAATTTAACATATTCTGGCAAAAATTTCAAACATACAGCAAAATCTTATCAACTAATAGAATCAGTACAAAGACAAGGCAACAGCCATATTGTGTGTAACCCTGTTTAACTCAAGTAAAAACTTGCAGGTACATGTTAACATTTCCAGGTGAACATTAACATTTGACCTCATTTGACCTTTAACCTACTTAGATGACATTTGACCCCTATATAACATTGAGGTCCTTATAGGACCATCCAAGTTTGGATCCAAACAGGCTAGTTAAGGGTTGCAAAGTTAACAACACCAGTAGAAACTTGCAGGTAAATTTCAACCTCATTGACCTACGACCTACATACACAACCTTTGACCTCCAAATAACATTGGGATCCCTGTAAGCTATATACCATCTAAGTTTGGTAACCAAATATGCCACACGGAGCATTCCAAATTTCCTTAAATCCACGCACTAGAGAGTGGAGTGTTCAAGTCCGAGGAATAAACAAGTATATTCCCACACAAGCCCCCAAAGTTTGTTTCCATGCCTTCACAATCAAAAGGAAATTCCGAAAAAAAAAATACCATAATTCCACAGTTTCCACTATAGATCTTTCCTCTTTTTGAAAAAAAAAGTAACTCCGGAAATTTCAGGAAATACTTGAAGTTCCAGAAAATTTTCATCATTTCAGAAAAATATGGAAATCCAGATATTTCCGGAAATGTGGCATCTCTGGGTTGCAAGCAGGTAAATGGTCACAAAGTCATGTTTCATGAGCATTATGGACAGACGCCGCTACAGTTCTCTTGGTCTCACTCTAGTAGAACATATACATGCACTTACTGATGGTTCAACTGTTTGTTTCTGTGCCTTATATGCCTGCATATATTTTCTTGTGTGGGAATTGCCTGTTGCCCAACCCCCAACCCCCCCCCCCAAACGGTTTCACAAGTAAGCCACACCTTAACACTGAATGTTACAAACAGTTAAGAGAGTAAACCATGGAGAAGATTTGGAGTATAGTGTCGACTTCCTACAGCTAAAATGTTTTACACATGCAAAGGTGAGGAACAGATTGTGTACAAAAGTTGTAAACTTGTAAATAAAGACATACCCTATCCAACAATGTCATTTTTACTTTTTCCTTCTTTATAATGAATAATTTCAATACTTGGAACAGAAGAGACCTTATGAATTAACCCCATTACACCACCATTTTAGAGGACTGAAGAATGGCCTTTGACCTACTGCTCACAGATTGTTTACACGATTGTGTTCCCATAGACTCTGAGTGAGGGCACTATAATAACATTACATGTACATCATACGCATTTAAGACCAATCTAAGTGGTAATACATAGATGTTACAACGTCGGGCAAGCCTCTGGTAAGCCTCTGGCAAGCCCTTTTGTTGTCAGGAACAACCTTTAGTTCCAAAGGTATGCATATGTCAGTGAACTGGTCTATTTTGCCTTGACTGAGAACCTTTAATCACGTTTCCAGGAATTTGATTGCATCAGGTTCTGAACCAGTTGCCGGTCGTGTCAGTCACACGGGGAAGACGAGTCAGCCCAAGATGATCAAGACAAGATTTCTCAAATTAATATCAATTGAGCAGAGTACGTCTGACTTCTAAAATGTTTCTTCACTCATGCATGACTGATTTCCAGTCTGCTAAATGCAGTTAGGAATACCACCATGAAGCAGTCCTGGACTAGATTGTTCCCTAAGAGTCTGGACTGCCTACAATTAACTCCTTGGGCTCACTGCTATAGAGCATTGTTCAATGAGAGACACCACAATTTTCACTTGTTGGGTCATGAAAAGAATATTGACCCCAAAATTTGTGTTTTCTTCAAAGAAAAGCCAACACAGAATATTTATTTTCTCCATTTCTACTGGCAAAAAATTGTGTACTTTCATAGAAGAGAGGCATCAGGTAATATAACTTAAAGATTTACATACAGTGTATTGTTTTACTGAAAAGTTTGTTAAATTTTCTGAGCCTCTGTACACGCCCGTCGTTCCCAAGGTGTTAACGGACCTTCCAAGACATTCCACTGGCACAGTCAATGTAAAGCCCATCATATACAGCCTACAATTAATTTCTTGGTATGATTTTTGTTGGACTACGAAAAAGGGGACAGACACTGGGAGAAGTGGACCTGAATGCTGTTTCAGGAAAATATGCCCTTTGAACATTGTGGGAAAATAGATTATAAATAATCCACATTTTATTGTTCGAGATAGAAATCAGAAATAGAAATCCTCCGAAAATTTATTTGCCCAATTGATCGTGGGCCCAGCAGCCACTGAGCAGCGCCAGATCGACGTTGCTCTATCCCTTAAATCGTTGAACGCCAAACAGGGTAGCAGCAACTACCATCTTTTAACGTCTTTTGGTCTGACACGGCCGGGGTTTGAACGGGCTTGAACCCCCGACCTCCCGGTTGTGAGGTGGGCGCTCTACCAACTGAGCCAACACAATCGGTAAGGTAAACGCTGTTGGAGTCAAATGGTACAACAGCAAAATGAACTCTCCCTGATTATCGTGCAACAAAGAAAAAAAAGTTTTATGACAATAATGACAATCCTGCGATGTTTGCGTCTGGTACAACATATGATTATTCCTATCTGGGGCTGCTTACTATTGTTGTGAACCAAATAACATTGGTGTCTAAGAAGTTCATGCAATTTAATCAAAACTAATATTCACGGTCTGTTAATACATACAAAGTCAAAATATTTTATCCTCACATATACAGTAGTAAGAGTACACACATACATGTACATGTACACATAATGAACAACATAGTCTCTTTTCCCATGTACAATTAAATTTTACCTACCAGTATTACAGTATACAATCTAGTTATCAACATAGTATCAAAATATGACTCTGTATGTTAAGAAAATGCAAAGGAATAAAGACAAGGGATTTTAAGCAAACATAATTTGAAAACAAAAAATTTAATAAAACCTGTCATATTTGACATATCTGTAGATGTTTTATGACTGAATTTATAACAAAAACCTGCCTGATAAATCATTTACGTAATAGTAATACCCCATAATGTCAGCTTCCTTAGTTGAAACAATTTGTACCAAGTGTGGCAAAGCTTTATCTAAATACTGTGGAAGATTCCAAGACAACAAAATCAAGAATAGGAAAATCTTTAAAATTTTTGAAAGATCCCACCATCTTAACCACATCGTCAACTGTCAGAAGTCATCACGTCAAGGACTGGTAACCACTTGGTTGTTATTTTACTCTCCGGACTCTTAAGACACTGCTTCAACTTATGGGAGGTTTCATTTTCGGTGATAAGCCTAACCAGAAAGGATTTCCTTTATCTCTTCATGGGTTACATCATGAAGTGATATTTCAATAAGTCGTCTCATACTGCATTAAGATCTTGAAATAAAAAAGGAAATTTACATTCCCCACCACTCCATCCTTTCTCCAGTCAACCCCCCCCCCCTTTCCTTTCTATCTTACATACAAATATATGCCTGTACACATGCAAAGACGAACATTAACAACCGGAATGGGGGATACTCATATCCGGGGGATTATCACGTAAATAAAATCAACTCGCTTTCATTAAATGGTGTGCAAATTCAAGATTTTTATCAATTCTCTATGGTCATAACTTTAGAACACTATCAGAAGAGAGGACTTAAGCACATGGAAGTTCACTAACTTGGAGGGTCTGTTTCCAATGATGCAAGTTTAGTTACATTTTTATGACTTGAGTTGTTATTGCTCATAAGATTTTTCGAAGGAATTTAAGTAAATTAGCATCAGAACATGAGTATTACAACATCATGAGGGGCTTAAAATAATCACTTCACCAATTGCTTGACTTATCAATATATAAAACTGAAATGTTCGGCACCTCAGACAGCAAAAAGAAAGAACATTAATTATAGAAAGAGACGAAAAAATGAAGACATCACTATTTAATGTGTCAGATTGTCACATCATGGGAAAACATATTGCAATGGAGTGTGACAGCATGCGGTAATTAACAAACGCGAGAATCCGCCACCAAGGGGCCCCACGGCGGGGGAGATCTAATTACCATTTACAAAAGGAAATGACTGCTACTTCCAAACAGAACTTTCTGCCAGAACCCCAAAACCGTCAGCCAACTTTTACCCCCTCCTCTTGTCTCCCTCCTCTTTTTTTCTATTCATAAACCTAATAAAATAATACTACAGTCAACAGCGCAGACATTACGTAAATTATCCGATATGTCAAGTTTGGTGTGACTCACGATTTGGCTTTATTCAAGTTCATATTCCGACAAGACTTCCCCCGGGTTTGATGTCAAAGTAACAGACACCTATTTTAAAACATTACAGAAGTACATTCACCTCTCTTTTGTTATGTTTTCTTTGTGTGTGTGGTTTTTTTTTTGGCAACTTTCCCACTTAACCTGGTGAACATATCACCACACCTGCCACTCAACCTAAAATACAGCCACATGTATCTTGACATATTGTTCAGGCGAGGATAAACATTAAGGCGGAAATGATGATGGAGGTGGTGGCGGTGATGGTATGTGTTCCTTTTGGAAACGGGGGGGGGGTTTGATATGTAATGGATCAACAAAGAACACATAATGCATGTAAAGTATACTCTACATCAGATATGTTTGGTTGTTAGTCTTGCATGCAAACTGGGTGGTTTTTACTTAACATTGAAACAAGTTTTGAAAAATCTTTTCATAAAACAATACAAGGCAATAGCCAAAATGTGTCTCGCCCAGTTTCGTGTAAAAGGAAACTTGCTAAAAAAAATTAACATTGGGCTCAAAAAGGTTGTTGACCCCTGCGGGTGACCTTTGACCTTTTGGTAACCTTCAGCTCCCTACGGGACGTCTAACATTCAAGTTTGGTGACAATTGGGTGATTGGGAGCAAGTTATGGGCTATGATAGAAACTTGATAAAAAAAATTTAACATTGGGCTCAAAAAGGTTGTTGACCCCTGCCAGTGACCTTTGACCTTTTGGTGGCCTTCAGCTCCCTAAAGACATCTACCAGCCAAGTTTGGTCACAACAGGGCAAATGGGGGCAAAGTTATGGGGCCATAATAGAAACTTGCCCAAAAAACTTAAAATTGGGTTGAAAAAGTTTGTTGACCCTTGCCAGCGACCTTTGACCCTGTGGAGACAATTACATACTTCTAAATTTGAAAGTCTGTATGATCAATCTTCGATCCACGTTTAATTGAAATTTGAGCATTTAGCACAGAGTTATTCAAGTTTTTGTAAGTGTAACAAAAAAAAATGGTCTGTCCAATGTTACATACGTTCCCCACGAAGTCTAGAAATGGCATAAAACAGTGTTCAACAGAATCTTCGGGCTGTTATTATCTCTTCTAATCAATACATGTATCAGCTTATTCAGTTTAAAAAAACCCAGATTTTCATTGAATATTTATAATTGAACGTCATACATTTGTACATAAAATTCTGTCCAGTGTTACATATGTTCACCCAAATTTTTTCTTTTTT